>JAKWBI020000095.1:0-115113 GCA_022664585.2 Zalerion maritima
TTCGCACCTCCTCGTCGAAGCCGCCGCGCTCTATCTTGCGGCCCATGGTCGTGTTGCCGTCGACAAGAGGGTGGAAGGCCCGGGGATGGGGGTTGCGCCCCCCCCCCCCCCCCCGTCGATGGTCTTCCATTCGGTGGCCGAGAAGTACATGCCCTCGTAAAGCTCGTCCCAGAAAAGACCCGGCGCTCGCGCCGAGGTAGTCGGTGTCGTTGAGGGAGCCATGGAGATAGTTCACCATGTAGGCGAATTCGGACCACTGGTCTCCCGGGAGGCCGCCGAGGCCGTTGGCTGTGCGTGTGTCCTGGTCAGCAAACTAAATGCACGAGGGGGGGGCGAAAGACCGGGCTGAAGTGCCGAACCTACTGAGCCAGTGCTTGTGCGCCTTGAACATATTCTGCGCCATCTCGACGAAAAACTCGCCGCCGGGAAGCGCGCCATCCACCATTTCTTCGAGCTCGGCAGTGCTCTCGTCCTCCTCCAGAGCAACGGTCAGAGACGAGTTCTGGGCAATTTGCCAAGAAGTAGGCGGGAGACCGCTCGAGGTCCTGATCCCATTCTTGTAGATCAGTCCGTTATCGCTGCTCTGGTACCACGGGATGAAGTCGACGCTGAAATTCGCGTCGCCTCCGTTGAGCTTGTTGAGCTCCCCGGCAAGCTGGAAGACGAGCTGATGATCGGTAATGTTGTAGGTCTCGTTGCCGAGGGCGTATGTGTGGGGGAACCTCATGGGGCCCATCTCCTGGTAAGAGTAGTCGAAAGGCCCGCCCGACAGGTACTCCGTGTGCACGCGGCCGCCGAGGCGCTGGGCGGCCTCGCTGATGTGGGCGTTGGTCATGCCGGCCTGGCTGAGGACGAGGTACGACATGAGGCCGGACATCCCCGCGCCTACGATCCCGACGGACTTGCTCTTGGCCTCGGCAACGTCTACGGCGCTCAGGCTGCTGCTCTCCAGCAGGGCCACGCCGTCGAAACCAGGGGCCCCACGCGTCAATGCCGGAGGAGTCGTCCATCTTGATGGAGAAGTCGCCGCTGCGCTTCTTGAGGGAGCGCTTGCGGAGGAGCTCCGGGTGGATATACTGCGGAGAAGACTGTCCGACAACGCTCCCTGCTGTGTCGAAGGCTAGGACGCAGCCGGCGGCCGGAGTGTCTTCCGGGATGATCCAGACGAGACGGGAGTGCGACGAGGTTGCGGAAGTGGTGATGACATGATGAGAGTCGCCCAAGCTGGTTGACGTGCAGGGGGCATATGTGAAGGTGAGGGATTCGGCGATTGGACGGGAAAATGTGGGATGGACATTGGCAAGACGAGAGTCGATAGCCGATCTCGTCTCGATCTGAACTGGATGGGAATGGCCGGATGGCAGCGAGTAGCTTCGGCCCGCCAGCGAGGCGGCTGCGAAAATCCACTTCTGTAAAGACATTGTGACTATAACAAGGGCTGTTCTATGCAGCCAGGTAGATTTTATAGTCCCCGGTAGTCAAGGTGTTTTATAGCGGTGGGTGATGGCCCAGAAGATGGCTCGACCAAGATGAAATGGACACCGTCCAAGGACCTTTTATATCAAGATCCTTCGTCCCATCATAATTGGGTCCCGATATCTCATAGATGGCATCATCCCAACATTTCATCTCTACCCAGAGTCCCAGACCGTTCTTCATCCCCGTGGCGTGGGCCCAGCTTTCTGCGCCGTCCATTCACCTATGTAGGTAGTACCTCGTCATGTCGTGGGGACCCTTGACAGTTGGCTAAACTTTACATGTTGGTATGACGAGCGGCATTTACGGTACACAGGAAAGGTAGGTAGTATTCACCTTCCCAGTAATGCACATAAAGCATGGTTAGTAGTATCGTTGGATGTGACGAAAGGGCAATAGGACCCCGTGCTAGGGTCGGGGCTTCCATTTTTCATGCAGCTCCTCTTCCTGGAGTGATAGTAAATGAGAGTCTCTATTTCGGTAGTATGCATTAGGGGTATGATGTAAAAGATATAAAATACTGATGGCAATCAGAGTACGCAAAAGGAATCGATCCGTCGATCGCTTTTCGTGGGACCACTATGACAACCTCGAGTTTGAAGCAGTGAAGCCACTCTTCTCTGTCCCGCCGTCTAATGTTGTCCAAAGAACGCCTGCTAAACCAGTTCCCAACAATAATAATAATAATAATAATGATGATGATGATGCCCGACAAATGAAAACGAATGACTGGGATGGTCCCTCGTGGGATACCGATAATTACCCCTTCTATAAGCTCCTTTTGATTCCAGATCCACCAGCCTGGGCTTCATTCTTCTTGTTCTTTCCTTTTTTGTGTGTCGTTTTTGTCCGTTTTCAGCTCGTGTGCACCTGGCCGTACTCGTCTTCCCAAATTCGTTCTCCGACCCTGGCGTATACCCTGTTTCTGACCTCGGTTGTGTTGCACCCCCTGGGTCCGTACAGCTCCTCCATCTTCAACCTCTGTTCCGTCTTGGCGTCTCCGTCCCTGGCGCGCTTCTTCTCGAAAAAGACGTACCCGCTGTAGTATATGCAGCTCGTGTTGCCCGCCCGCGGCCCCGTCTTCACCAGGAAGTCATTTAGGCTCTTGCTCTGCAGCTTCCGCGGCGGGTCGTACACCTTGCCGAGCTCGCGGAGGAACGCCGCCTGCGTGATGCCGTCCAGAGCCAGAAGCGCCCGTATCTTGGCGCGTATGGTGTCGCACGTGTCGTAGACGGGGACTTGGTCGGGTTCTCCTTCTAGTCGGATGTGGCCCACGTCGATCTCGGCCGGAACCTCCATCGCCGTCTTGGCGCGCTTCGCCCGCTCCAGCATGTGCAGATCCATGTTATTAGGTGCTCTCTGCATCTGCGGCATCTCGAAAAGTTGGTTCATGTACGGCCCTGTCATGTGTTGCTGTGGCGCAGGAGGCGGCGGCGGCGGCGGCGGCGGCGGGGGAGCGAAAGATTGCGGAGGAGGCAAGGGCGGTGGAGCTGTCACGGGATGAGATCGTAGGATGGGAATTGTCGATGTTGTCGGGGGTTTTGCCTCGCCATCGTCCGGCCTGTGGCATATGAAATCGAGGGAATTCCGGTTGTCCCGCCTGATCGGTGGCCTCGACACGTTCGGAGGTATGGGGCCGGCAAGAGAGCTGGGCGGTGCAAAGCTTTTCTCGGGCGGAGTTTGTAAGTTCGAGATGGGTGGAAGTTCTGGCGGGAATGCCTCCGATGACAGGCGTTTTTTCGATACTGGGGTGATTTGAGGAAAGTGCTGCCCGAACCCAGATTGTGGAGGAAAGTTCAAAGGGGCCAGCTCCGGTCTCGATGTAGGCCTCGTCGGTGATGGTGTATTAGATGATAATGATGGGGACGTCGTTGTGGAGCTCGTCGATATCGGCGGTTGTAATCTGATAGAAGGAGCGTACGCAGGAAACCTAGGGGCCTCATAGGCAGGGTTCCTTTCGTACTTGATGTGAGGCTGTATCGACACGAAAGTTAGCCAATTGCCCATCATCCCTGGGACCCGTGCTGTCGGGCGGTCTTGGCAACCAAGGAGGAGCCGGACGGAGAGTCGACGATGCAGGACAGCGGCAAGGACTCACAGGATCGTAGCTAAACAGTTGACGGGGCGGCTGGCGGTTCCTATCACTGTCTGCCAGAGGTGCCTTCCTCGGAGATGCCATCATGGTATATGTATGACAGGGCTGTAGTAGAATAGGGGAGGAAACAACAAGGAAAAAAAGGGTAAATATATTATGAAGTGGAATGGCCTAAGAATTCCACGGCCATGGTACAATCAAGTCCACGACAGAGGTTTTGGTAAGGCAATTGAAGAAGTTGATAGACAGGTATGGGAAAACCAGGGAACGGAAAGAAAGGAAAAACACACGAACGAGACTTGTGATGAGATGGTGAGGAGGTTCGAAAATGGGGGTCTGTTGGGTTTTCAGGGGCTAGGTTTTTTTTTTTTTCTTGCTCGGGAGGGAACAACAACGCGTTGTCGGTTCAGCTCCAGCTGGGGCTGTTGACAGCATCCCCCAATTGTAAGAGCATGAACCCCTGTAAACGGGGCGGAATAACTGTGTACAATACTCTGTATGGACCACAAAAAATCCAAGACATGCTTACAACACAGGGTATTTGGGAGTAATGAACAGGGACTTGTCACAGCTTTTGATGAGTGGCCCAACACCGTGGCCCTGCTGCATGCTATGCCATTTCGGGAAATGCGCTCCTTTTCCAGAAACCGTCGATGCAGACTGCCCATCTCCACGTTCTTGGCAGCATGTTTGGGTCTTGTTTTACATCTACACGACGAGCTGGGCGGCATCGTGCCATGTTGGGCAAGCCGGCGAAAGAGGAGAAGAATTCGAATTGTCGGTGGGCATGTGGCAAATATCCAGGGAAGAACGTGGCTTGCCCTATTCCTAGTCTTGACTCTTCCTGAGAAATTGTTTCCGCCCTATGTACATACATGCCCCGAGGTATCATTACTCGCAGCTGATGTGGCGGGGAGCTTGCACCCAATGGAGGGCCCGGGCGGCATCTTGCACGATGAACCAAAGCTCGGCTCTCTGATTGCAGGTCCGTTCCACCAGGGCATGCACTGGCTCGCATGGCTCACCAGCTGGGCCCCGTCCAGGCATTGATGCAGCTCTCGACATTTGTTTGTTTTCGTCAGAGATGTTTCCTTTTTATTGGCAAGGTGACCAAAATTCTCTGCCTGGAGGCAGCATCGAGGGAAATAAAATAAGAGGGGAAAAAAAAAACCTCGAGCAGGGCAGGGCAGGGAAGGAAGCACCAGCCTGCAAAATTATTCAGGGGCAGTGAATTTCCGCCGTTAGCCAGGAGCAAGGTTTTTTACGAGGTGGATACCATTACTAGCCCCGCTAATCAGTCTGTGTACTATGTACAAAGTTGTCCATGCTCCCGCCGGCATATGCATACATAGTGCATTCATACAAAACACTTCATACACCGAGAGTAACGATGCTCGTGCCCGTCCACACGCTAGCTAACAGCTGCATGTACTGTACATAGTATGTATGTAATAATGTATCAGAGTGTCTGCAATGGCAGGATAGTCCGTACGGTACCAGGGTCCAATGTCACTAATGCACCTGCCCGACGAACTCTGCAATCACCTGATTATGTAGTAGCACTTGAAGAATGACACTGTATATTTAAGCTCTCACGTGTTTGTCCACGACCGGCTCTCTTGGTGAAATTTGGTTTTCAAGTCATTTCAAGGGCAGCCATCATTGCTGCCCGACCTGGAGGCATCCCCCCCCCCCCGGACACCATGCTCTTAAACACAGCCACCGGTGTAATTTGGTGCCCCCATATGTTAAACTTGGGCCACCCCCGCCGGGCTTTCGGTGTGTCCTGACCTTCTGCACTCGGTGCTTGGGCTACCCCTGGATTCCCGGTGTTGAGATATGTTTTGTCGTGTGCCATTACGGATATTACCCCATGGAATCTTTCTTCTGGCACCGCAGCTGTGAACCGCGACCGTCTTCATTTGGTGAGTATATTACTTTTGACGCGGCCAAAGATCATGGAAGACGCATCCTCGGTTCATTTCACCATCGCGAGTGGAATTTACGGTGGAACTTACGGTGGCAGGGGTTGTGGGTCCGGTATCCTGCCACCAGGCATTCCCTTCCCCATTAGGATGTCGGTTGGGCGGTAGATCGCAATCAACGCTTTTTAGGGAGGCGACAAAATGAGCGCCGAGTATAAACAGTTGAAATAACCAAGTACGAACGGGTATACCTGTCTCGGCTATGTCTACTGCAGCTGCTGTTCCTGCTGCAGCGACATGAGCGTGTATTGCGGCACGGGCTTCCAGGCGGATTTTACTACCTGTAGTAATAGTACTAATCCACCCGTCTCCACGGACGGTGCGTGCAGCCGGCGATCCTGAAGGCGCGACCTGCGCTGGATCCGGGGGCAAGTCAGGGACGGGCCTAGGAAAGTTTCATGCTGGTGAGACGCGTTGGAGTGGAAATAGATGCTCCCTAGGAACGATGCTTATTGATGGTGTTGCAGTTGTCTGCTTCTTGCTTTATGACCTATTTTGTATTACGTACCTTCCAAGCCACAGACGGGGATATACTATATAATAGTGAGTACTAGTTGAATGTAATTTAGCACAAGTCATGCCATATACCATTGTTGCCTCGCCCATTGCGCCTGAATAGTAACTATGTAGATGCATGGGCTATTCGACTCCCTTGGGGGGGTTCAGCTCGAAATTAAACTCTTCGGAATGAGGCGAAAGCCTCCATCTTGCGAAAAGCTGCCCATTCTCCACCAGGATGAGCCGGAGCAACTCACCCCGATCCTCCGCAGTGGCAGGCCACACATGATTCCATTTCTGCACATACGGCTCCATGACCATCAAGACTTGTTGAATCCACTGCTCGGCCTTGTTCTCCTCATCAATCCTCCCCGCCTCGACTATCCGCCGCTTCAGATCCTCCTCGTGTTTTCCCCTCTCATCACTGTCAGCCTCAAAAAGCGCAGCACGCGTCAGCCCGAGAAGCATGTGCGATCGCATCGCATAGTCCAAATTGCTCATGTCTTCGGTAATACCCTCCGTCTCCTTCACCGCAACAGCCGCCAGGAACTCAATCTCCTCTTCGCTCCCGAGCTCGGGGTCCCACCCTCTCATCCACGCCTGCGCGCCGCACCCGCCGTCGGGCCACCCGCACCACACCACGTCGCTCTTGCGGGTCCCATCCAAGTCCGGCTCGACGAGAGGCGCGTCGACCGAGCCATCCCATAGTTTGCGTGAGTAGTACGCTTCCCACGCCCACACGTCGGTGGCTCCCTGTGCGATATCAATGCCGAATTTATTGGGGCTCCATGCCCACTTCCTCGCGGGCAAGGAGAGACTCGGAGGATCCATGTGCTGAAGCCAGAAGCGGGCTTGGGTCTCCGAGTAAGGTTGGACGACGCTTGGGTAGTTTTTGCGTAGGGGTATGATGCTCTGCTTGAGCGTGTCGAGGGCTATTTGAGTCATGGTTGCTGGGGGCAGGGTTGGCTGCCTCGCCCGGGTCCGCTGGACGTTGCGTGCCCAGCGGGGAAGCTTGGTGAAGTGCCCAGCTCCTTTTTGTGGTCGTGGCTGCCCGAGCGGGTCGCTCGAGTCTGGTAGGTCGAGCAGGTCGGGGAGATGGTAGAAGCGAGCCGACCTCGCCTGCGAGAGAAATCTCTCCGAGTAGTACTCTCTCCATGCGTCCCGGTTGAGCAAGTCGTGGTGCCGCGCGTAGCATGCATCAAAGTCGTCTGCCGAGGGGAAGTCGTCGCTTTCGAGTTGGTCGGTGGAGCGGTAGGTGCCCGCTGCTACTTGGGCTAGGTAAAATATATCCAGAGTGCTTTTTCCAATATGATCAGCTCTTTTGTTATCTCCCAAAAATAACTTCTTAATCTGGCATATTATTATTAATACCGATTATATTTCAAATTTCCCTGGCCAAATGACCACCCACGGGCGTGGAGTTTCTTGACAACGTCGAACACTCCATTGTCGCCTATCCACAACCCGTCGTCCATATAAATGAATGCTATTCGCAACATCTTATCATGGCTGTCGACCGGCACCTCCCCATTTTCGACTTTGGCGCGAAATTCTTCGGCATTCATGGCACTTAATACTAGTGTTATGTTCGATTATCTACTCTGTATGCGTGAGATTAAGGTAATATAACAGATCCTGATTATCGAGGCTGAAAAAAAACCTATGGTTAAAAGTTTAGGCAAAAAGAATTAATTGAGTAATAATAAAAGGGTGGAGCCCTTTATTATATACATGGCTTAATTATAATAAATCTTAAAAATTTAAGATTTATATAAAATTATTAATTATGCAAATAATTTATATTAGAAAAAAATTATAATAAATAATATTAAACGTTTTTATTATTTAATATATAAAATACGTAAATATAAAGGGATTTATTAATTTATTATATAAATAATAAATTATTTGAAAAAAAAATACAGGATTTAATACCGTTATATTATAAAAGGCGGGAGAATTAAGTTATAAGAAAATAAATCTCGGAATATTATTATTTGTTTAATTATAAAGAACTTCACACATCTTTTTCACTTTTTAAAAATACAAGTTATAAAGCAGCAGTAGCCACGAAAACTAGTGGGTGAAATTGTCCGTTTATATGTGTATTCTAGGCAATGTTCGTCTCCGGCAGGCTTCCTTTTTTGATACGCTCCCACACCTTAATGAAGGTGGTCGAGAAAGTGTCTTGCATGATAAACACCACGACGCCCCCCATGTGGATGTAACTTCTCTTATATACAAGAGCCCAGGTCATCCAGGTATGCCGGAGGAGTGGGCATAATAGACAAGGGCTCAGGCGCCGTATCCTCTGCCCGGTGGATGCATCCCACTCTTTCCGTTCATAACTTAATCCCGTCAACCCCAACGGGATGATAGGATGGATTCTGTCGGCGAACAAGGATCGCCACCTCGTAAATCAATGCATGTACACGTCTGTAGCCATTCATTCAACACGGCGACGAGACGGAAAACCAGTGAAAGACGACTTTAACATCTTGTATAGTCTTAGATATTCCATCCCTGACACAAGCAGGATGTTAGTTGTAGTTTCGACAAAAGTTATCATTCGCGCTCCGGGTGGAATTTGTAATGCCTGTCTCTGCTGGTAGCTGGCAAGCAAAGCGCAAATCGGAGAACAACCAATCTTCACTCATTTCGGCCCTTCCCTCTGAAATATCCTCCGGATTAAAAGGTCAAGGGGATAGAAGAGAAGAGCGTACCCGTAAGCCTGAAGTGGAGCGATCTCGATTGGCCGCCTCCTGTGGAGGGCAAATCGAAGTGAACCTTTAACTAGATCTAGCAGCTTAGAGGATTGTCCCTTCGCTGGTCAGACTCGTTTTTCAAGCCTTAGAATGGCGGCCACACCGTCGGACATGCTTCGTAGAAGCCCAACCAGTACTGCCGGAGGTTGAGCTAGTTTTACCTCTCCTGATTTGCGGGAAGGCTTAGGCTGATTTACCTTTCCTAAGACGTGAGTTAACTGCACTGACTCACATGTGCCCACCTGCGAATGGCTTGCGCTCTCAAATAAGCTTGGTGTCCCTTTCCCAAGGCATCGCCAACATGTGCGCGTCACCTTGCCTGGGCTGCAGGAAAGCTAAGACGGTCTTACTTTGCCTGTTGTGTGAGTAAGGCTTATATCCCTGTGGCTGCAAATGCTGCTACCGGTACCGGTGTGTGGGTTGCACTCGTCGTTAGCCGCTGGCCCCAGAAAATGGTTCACTCTCCCGTTCAGCCTCAGCCTCATGCATCACCAACGACCTTGCATATCGCTCAGCCCCTATAGGCTTTGCCCAGCCCAAAACGGCACGCCCAGTACAGCTCATCCTGCGTAGTACTATATCGCGAATGACTGTAGATCGAGTTTAGTGATAAGAGATTGTAACTAGAGATTAAGGGCGAAGTCCATTTGTGGCATACCCTACGCGTCGCTCAGTGACTATACCCAATAGCCGCACTCAGTTTTGTCTAGGATAGTTCGCCTCGCCATTAGCATAGTGCGTCTGCCTGTCTGTAGCGCTTTCCGTCATGAGTGTCGGTTCGATGTTGTTTATAATCCATCACCCCTTTGCTCGTATCCATACCGATTGGACATCATGCTCCATAGATGTAGCTTCGCACCGCAGTGGTCGCTTGAGACTACCTAATCCCCCTCTTTTGGCGTTCATCTGCAGCCTGAGATGGCGCAAATATGTTTTGAAAATGGTGAGGCCGAGTGTGAACCCTTGGAGGAACACGATACGCCACCATTCCTTACCCCCACCTCTTGGTAATGCCCACGAAGTTTGCATAGCTCGTGGTGCGAGCCAATGGAGATACATGGTAGAGGACAACTCTCTCGGTTCCTTAGATGAGCAATCATTTTAATGTTGCTTCACGCTCTTTCGATTTTACAGGAGCATAACGTGCCGGCGATGCCTCTTCACGTCAGCAGTTCCTCATCTCTGGGTCTTCATTCATCCATTCCGATGGTGTATCTTACGATTGTAAGGTCTCATGGTGACGGTCGGATGGACGGTCGTATTCTCCTCTTTGACATTCACCTGCAGACACAGTATATTCCTTGGGTCAATCTTCGTCTAGCCAAGCCGAGGAAAGGCAAAGCAACAGCACTCATCTGAGAAGGTGAGAGGGTTGTCCTCTCCTTAGTGTGTGGATCCTGGATTCGTGGCAGATTTGAAGTGCAATGGGCGATGAAGGAAAATTATAACTATGGCCTTTTGTCCAAGTACTCTTTTAACTGACGCGAAAAGACCCAGAACCTCGCATTCAGTCTAGGCACTTGTTGCCTCCAGCTTCTATTCGAGCCTGGGAGGCGCTCGTTTGTGTTTCCATTGCTGTATCTGCTGTACAAATATGTAGCTTTTGTGCCTCAAGACCCGCCCTCGAGCGGCATCGACAGCTCGAGCGCCATGGCCTCGATGTCCCCGATGCCCACGTTCGCTACTCGCAAGCTCTTGTCGATGTAGTCCCGATTGACCAGCGTCTGGAGCGCCGAGCTGATGATATCTGGGCTGATCCAGGGAAGCGCGTTCAGCAGGTTCGAGAGGACCATCTGCGCCGCGTCCCAGCCCGCCAGGAGCCCGTTGAACCAGTTTTTTGATGCCCCTCCCGATCCCGCCCATCAACCCCGGTCCCGAGCTGGCGTTCTTGGTCACCATTACATAGAGTGTTGTGGTGATGTTTTTTATGGTTATAGGGGCTGTACCATGGTCATGTGGAGGGGGATTGCCAAGGAATCTGTCATTTAACATGACCACCGCTTGCGTCTTGCCGGCATGGCCTGCTACCGGTTCCATTCCGTTCCTTGCTTCTAGTTCCGTTAGTATTTGGGCCGGTGCGACGCCGTGCAGTTTTCCGCTTTGGAAGCGATCTCCTATCGATCCAAGGTTTTCAAAGTTGTTCATGTGAATACATGGATTATGTGTCGGTGTATTTCGGACTGATGCAGGCTTAACGCCCGAGCCGCCTCCAGGATTGTTTGCTGGAATAGTTGGAAAGCTGGCCGCTCCTTTGTCGACGTCTATCGGGACGCCCAAGTCCAGCATTGCCATGCCCGGATGTGTTTCCGCTTTCACATGTGGGATATGAATATCGAGATAAGTGGTGTCTCATGGCAAGTGTCGCATACTGGCTCCCTCAGAAACGCTTAAATAAAGTATTTCCGAATAAAAATAATGATGTTTCCTACAGGAATAACTCGTAACTTTGAAGCTCGGGCAAAAACAGTGCTCTCTGCGTCGTAAAGAAAGCCCTCGTACCTGGGCGACTAGCTCAGTGAAAAGCGAGACTAGGCGAATCTGATTTAAGGACGATTCTCTTGTAGGCCGGTTCGGGCATCATAAAGCCTTCTGTACTGTTAAATGCTCCCCGCTCAATCTTCCCGGTCCTGAAGCCCAATAGTCCTGCCCTTTTGTACATTGAAGAGACACAGGCTAGGTCGACCCTCGGGCATAGCGTTGGATGTCTGGGATCCTTCCTTCGCCCGTAGTCTCGCTATAGGAAAGGGAACTTTCTCAGCGCCGCTTGAAACAGCTGGTTGTATGCAAGCTCAAAGGAAGGCGGACCTAACACGGTTCTGAATTGTCCTTCATCGACTTCTACTAGGGGCTTGGTGCTAATCCAAGGCCTCCTAAGAGAGGTGTATAAGTCTTTTTTCGGTTGCAGGATTCTGGGAGAATGGGCTCTCTAATTATAAACATGGCGATGGAGAAGTAGCTCATGTCGGCGTTAAATGACCTGATAGTTGGGATTGCAACATCTAGATTGAGGAGGTTGAGCCGAAGTACGCCATGCAAACCCCCATCTAGGACGTTGGAAAAAGAGCATGTTTCTATCGAAGAGTTCTATTACAATATCTCGATCACGTTTCGAGACTAACGGCGCGTGGAGCTCTAACGTTAGCTCTTGTACGGTGGTAATATAAACGCTGCTCTGGAGCCCTGGGATTCCGCTGGTGATTGAACGCCGGGTTAAGTAAACGCGCTCCAAGTGCCATGCAATTTTTCTGTCATAGTGAAGAGAGAGTTCCTCGTGCCACTAGCCCAACTACAGAGAGTCTTTACCCCAGAGGCCGGGGAATGCTAACTAATGGCTTCTAAGCAAGCAGGCGGACAGGTAAATATATTTATCCCTGGTGAGATAGTCTAATAACCCGATTTCACATTCTCTTGGAATCTGGACTAGTTCTGAACAATTTGAATGGCGCCGTAATTGTGAATCTCGATATATATTTCGGAGTCCAGATTAAATCTAACCGATTCAACAAGTAAGTCCTGATTACATTTTGGAAATACACATTAATATCAACTTTTCAACTTATACAATTTTCAAGGTCTCTTCGACCGCGCCTCATTCGTTCCCTCCCCCCTCCCCCCTTCTTTCTTCCCTCGCTTTTCATGCGTACCTCATTGGGCGCAATTAATGGCGAAACACATATACCCGACTGGTAATGGTGGGCCTATTTAATCTCCTGTAGTCTGTGGTAGCGATGTCCACTTCCTCCTTTTCCTCCCACATCGAAAACCAGTCCTAGGGGGGATGTATCTACCGCAAATCCGGTTAGCCGCCCTATCTACATCCAGAGGCCCGGGCTACCTCAAAAGCATCACGACCTCAGCCGGACGATGCAGTACAACCACATCACCCTGGCCTCCCCCACCTGGCAATCGTCACCCTGCATAGATAATTGGTGGCGTGTATAGCGTCCATATCCTACCTGTTCTGCAGTCCATGTTCGATATTCTATTTGCCCCTGCCGCCTAGAACCTCTTTTCCCTGCATTTTCGTACACAAAACAGGACGGCATCCCGAGATTCACGTACTACATGTACATACAGTATATGTATACACAGGCGGTGTATGTCCATTTCCTTGTGCATGGAACTCGTGCACTATCCTGCAGGTGGTCATCCTTTCTTTCTTCCTTCCTTCCTCAGGTGGTGAATTTCGTAGCGATCACTCACCTGAAAAAAAAAAAAAAAAAAAAAAAAAAAAAAAAAAAAAACTCGCCCTCCCATTGGTACCACGGCTAGGCCATGCATTTCGATCATGCCTTTTCACTCGTACGCTTTTATGTATTTTTTTTTTCACTTTCACTCCTCGGTGGCCAGTACGTTGTACTACGTCCACCCAACATCAGCACATTAGCTACTGTAGGTGCTACATAACCAGCAATAGTATCATAGTACATAGTATGCATTTAATGGGTTCTACCCTTTGCCCAAGACCCCCATACAAGGAAAAAGAGGATGCGACCAACCCAACCGACTACTTAGGTAGCCACAATCTATCCAAGATCTTGACAGCCAGCTTTTATCTAGCTATCTAACCAATTTGGTCTTGGCCATGGCCTTTGCCCGGTTCCGCGCATCAGCTCCGATTGGGTTCCTCGACCTTTCCCAGTGCTGGCAGGCAGGCAGGCAGGCATCAAAATATTGAATATTTGCACATGGTGATCTGCCGGCTCGTGGCGTGGATGATACAAGCGAGATTCATCATCAAATACCCCTGCAATCAATCTGGGGGCTGGATCTCACACTTGTGGCACTATTGGGTGCATTGCTTCTACTATCGATAGTGGATGAACAATTGACTAATCTATCCTTGCAGGCAGGCAGTCTTTCCCCGTGAGAATTCCAACTCCCTAACTCCCCGCGAGGGTTCAGCTCATGCACATCGCACAAGCTTACATAACTCAAACAAAGACGCATACAATACCTTTATTTGCCACTGTTGCATGTGGCCGGCCGCTGTGCTGCTGGCTGCCACGGGGTCCCTTTTTTTTTTTCTCCCCCACATGTCGGCGACCTCGACTCGGTGCAGTTAGGTACATAGTTAGCTTTTCGCATGCCTAAGCCAATGAGAGGCCGTCGGTGAGCTGCACATAACACATCCATGTATGGCACAAAGATGTGCTTCCACAAACTTGTCGATTCGTCCAAAAATAATCCGGCTCTGTTCTGCAGGGCTCGGTGATATTGAAAACTTGCATCGATTTTTGCTGCAGATGCACCTCTAGCGGTCTAGTCTGCCGGTGGTGAGAGGGTGTGCCTTTCCGCTCTCTCTCTATTGTCTGTACAACCTACAACCTCATGATGCTTTTTTTTTTTGTGTAAGTGGCGGTGCTAATAGGGTTTTATAATATAGCCTTTCTGAACCAGTGGCATGGCATCTCCCGGCGAGGTGACATTGCAAGAGGAGTGCGATGGTAAAAAGAGGGGGTACGCATATCAGCAAGTACCATGCAGCTTGTAGGTACTTGTCCTCACAGCCCAGCACACTTTTTCTACGCTACCGTATGCTACCGTATGTACCGTCTTGTGCTTCTTCTCTGGTTCCCCTGGCCCTGGTTCTGAGACCTGTGTATCTGTGTGCGAAAGGCCTAGATCCAAAACAAAGAGCCGCCCATCTCGGCGCAGCATTTGGGCTTTAACTCTTGGCCATTTGGTCGTGAGTGAGTGTGACCTTGCTGCGGCGTGCCAGCATGAGCTGTCTCCGACTCTAACTTACAGTAGTCACGATGCTGCAGCGGTGCCTACAGCGAGCCGAGCTGTTGGGTGCCAAGCCTTGAAACGTAGCTCTTCGGGATGTTCCCCACCATGCCGTAGGGTGCTTCGCCTGCCTGAGTCTTTTTATAGTCCAGATTTGAAAACCCAGAGACGTGATTCGACGGAGCTGCTTGGTGTAGGATTAGTTAAAAAGGCTGAAAAATACGAGCCTGCCCAGCGAGCTTTCTGTACCTAATCGGCTTCCATTGCGGCACCCAAGCTCCGGAGAGATATCCGCTTTTGAACACTAGCCAGCGTGTGCTGGATAGTAGATTAGGTGGTATCATGCTAGTATACAACAAGATGTGAGCTCCGGTGAAACTCGCTAATCTACAGAGTGCTTGATGCATACCTCTGCTGTAGAGACTCAATAGCAAAAGCCCTCTCTTCTGTTTGCTGGGCTCAGTCTGCCTCATGCTTCTTGCTAATGTAACAACGGCCCACTATTTTAAGTAAGATACACTCACCTGATTCTGGCTACTGTATGATCCTGCAAAGATGGAGAGAGGTACTGTAGATGCCGAAAAACCGTCACCGCCGCCTGACTTCGGCATCTTGTGGTATCAAGATGTAGACGAATCGACATGAATACATTGCCCGGCGTGTGTCTGTGCATAGTAGCCAAGCGAGCAGTTGCATCGTATTCCAGGCTTCAAACCCGCCGAGAACAGACCGCGAATTCCTCAGGGATCCCTTACGGAACATAGACTGGGGAAACTTGCTAAAGTATCCGGGTTACCAGTCACTGGTTGCGGGTATAGATACTGCCAAGCTATTGCTGCTGCTTGTTTTGTGCGCTCAACTTGGCCCATAGCGGAGGGAGGAAGCCACCATCCCGTATCCAGCAACCAGGGAGTGGCATGCCGCTAGCCACAGATGTTAATATTAACTGCCTCCCATATCCAGAGCAAAGATCAAGGTTTGGGATGGTACGTGTCATGCCATTACGGCCTTTCCAGAGGGAAACCTGGTGGGCTGGTGGCCTATGTGGGGGCTGCCTGCCGAGCCAATTCGGACCGCTCGTTGATTTGATTACCTAAGGGCTCAAGAAAGAGCATACCCTACGATGCGGCTATAGACGGAACCCCCCGGTAGTGCTGGTTATGGTGCCATAGTACGAACCGGAGCCTCGGTCAGGCTTCATCGTCTCCGGTGAAGAGGGGGAGATACTATATCTTGCGGGTTGTTAAACAGGCTGGTTATTTCTGCTATTGCCTATGCAACAAAGACTGGAGTAAAGATAAAACAAAGTAGCCAAGAGACGAACCAATATACTTACTATAGAGCCTCTTCGAGAGACGCTTTCCTGCCACAATCCGGAACCAGGGTAGGAGCAGACGCCCGTGCCACAACGGCGATGTCACGGTATAGCCGTGCGGTAGTAACGGTAGGTTACGGCGTTATTGGACTTTTTATTAAGCTTTGTGTCCGTAGGAGGCCCGGTCTGACTTGCCTCAAATTGATCCCAACGTCATTATCCAGCACCCTTCTGTCGAAGGATGGAAGGAAGGGTGTCAGCGACAGGTCTTCCTGCTTTCATATCCCCAAAACCGGCATCATTTTTCAATGATTCTTAATCACAGCAGCGGCTGTCAATTTTCCTACATAGCTACAGCACTTCCACCTCCACTGTACACCGTGACTGTACTGGGCGAGAGAGCAGCCGCCAGAACTTTATTTCCTCCAGGGGCACATGCTGCCATCTGGATTCTGAAGCATATTCCATCTTTCCCACACATCGAAGACTTCGCCGCCTATGCGAAGCCATCCCGGCAGTTTCATTGGGATAGGTATCCATGGTTCTTGGGTAAATAGACTAGCCTTCAGTTCTTCCCTACCTCTTAGCCTAGAACTACCTGCTCTTCATGAGTTTGTTGCTGGTGGTTGATTACCTGTTATCTATATGAATTCCGATCATGCATCTGGAGACTGACACTGCCTCGCAGAGAATAGAAACAAGTACATCCTGGGTACATCGCCATATAATTCCCTCCCGATGGCTCCTAAATCCCCCAACCAAGACCTCTCGCAAATCACAGCCGCGCGCGTGCGTCTGTTTTGGCATGCTGGATGTCACTTGCTTTCGCCAGCAGAGCAGGCGGAGCGCAGGCGGGCCACGATAGACCACTTGAACAGACCATCACACTACTGCTTGCCAGGTCATGCTGCGCTGCCATTGCATCGCTCAACCTGTATTGGGCTTGTGTGCAGTCCACGGAACACAGCAGCAACGGTAGCTACTGCACCTTACTCACCGTGCACAACAGGAAGATGACTACGGACATCAGACAAGCTTACACAAAAGTCCCTGTTGATCAGACGACAGCCCATCACTGAGGTTGGGTTGTACAGCATCAGCAGGCATAGACGTCCGTAAAAGCATTTCTGACATGGAGGCTACTTTTACTGTGACACACACCGCACAAACCTGGATACAATGCTTCCATTTCAAACTTCGACAGCCATCGAATCTCGCAAGGTCGACATATGTGCAGATGAGATTGCATCGAGCCTCTTGTTCAGGCCCGCCGTACTAGCTCCCCCGCAATGGATGCCACTAACATCCGGCATCGTAGCACCCGCGACCAGCGACAACTTGATCGGCACTCTGTGGACTGTGGAAGGAAAGCCGGCATCCCACCACTGCTGCCCCCATGTAATGCTCGGGGACTTGGTCACAGCCGTAGGGCAGAGCCAGCTACTGTGGATCCCAACCGAGAGATGTGCTGGGAACGGTCAGCTCGTCTGGGCCCAGTGCTAACTGGTAGCGTTCCCCACCAGCAGGCACAATGAGATCATCAACTCCCTGATGCCGAACATTGCTTCACCCTTCGCCAACACGAGCTCCTGTGAGGTTGGGACCTTCCCCAATACATGCCCGATGGCCGGAGCCGTCGAGGTTTTTTTTTCCCTTTCTTTCCCACCAGTCTACCACCGACAGACTAGCGAGCCAAGTGCCCCAAATGCCCTAGCTGGAAGCGATCGGCTCCGGAGCCATCAACCGAAGCCAGTACAGGGTCGTTCATCACACTGATTGATGCCCGGATATCAGCGCCGCCAAACTAAAAGTTCGCCTTGAGGGTATGCGAAGCTCCGAAAGACCATATCAAATGACCTTTTCCCCCATCCATTCTCCATAATATCGCATTCCTGATTTCTAGCACCGGACATTTTGGGTTCCACACTGTAGCTAGCGCAGCGGTGAGCTCTTCGGCTGAAGGGTCCTACTGCGTACCCTGATGATGTTTTTTGAAGACCTTGCAAGCGAATACCTTAGCAGCTTCGATAGTCCGCACGTTTGTTTGAGACTGTATGCATCTTTGCCCAACACGCCTTCACCTTGACAGTGATAAGACGCAAAAGCGATGCCATGATCCAGTGACATAGCATCGCAAGCGAATGGTTCCCCTTGTGGCTGAATGGCTATTCGGCGCATGCCCATGGGATGCACGACTGCAAGCCTCAAGCAAGCCCGCAAGCCACTCTCATCACTTCGATCAGGTATGACTGGGCGAGCGATTGCCCCCACCCCGCACCCGAGACAGACCATGGTATGTATATGCCTGTCTCACCTTACCTGAGCTTTACCGTTCTTGTGGGTTTCTGCATTCTGGCATACCTTTTTTTCCCTTCTTTCTTAAACACATGCTGAAGGAAGCGAATAACGTGTGCTGGCTTATCAGGCTTGCAGCCGGATGCGGGTGGAGGCGAGTTTGTCTCAGCCATCTCCAGCCAAGTCAGTGCGGAATAGCGGTCTTTACCGCCAGCCTCTTTTCGCCAGCGCGGAACTTTCAAGGGCATGCAGGTGGCTGCAAAGTAGCATTAAGGATTGCGACCTTGCGGCGACCTCATGGGGACCGCTTTTAAATTATTATGATGAAGTTTGCCAGGCTTCGATATCATGTATCAGAATGCGCGGTGGGCCCGGCACACTCGCACCAGCATCTGTGCGAGAGCTCTATACGAAGGCTGTGGATATGGAACTTCGTGTTCCCCCCCCCACCCTTTCTCTACGGTGAATTATCACAAGCTGCATACTCAGACATTGTTTCAGGTCGATGGAAGAGCACTAGATAGCTTCGACGGTACGTTGGGAAGAGTAGGATTTTTCTTTCTTTTTTTTTTTCGGTTCAATTCAAACAATTAGGTATTATTGCCAGCTCGTATCCGTCGTCATCAACATGAAGCTAATGAATGGCAATGAAACTTTTCCCCCCGCGCCCTGAAAGTTGGAGACGAGACAGGAAAAAAAATTAAATAAAAAAGCACACACAAAAGTATTGAAAGGAATGTGGGAAAAACGTTTTGATGATTATCACGGAGCGTGTACAGATTTAGTACAGTGGTACATAAAGTAAGTAATATTGACCGTAAAAGAGGAACCATGTCCCTGATGCAGATGAGATGAGAAGCAAAATAAAGAGAAGAAAAAAAAAAAAAAAAAAAAGCCCATGGAAAAATCCTTCCCCATGTCCAATGTCCAAAGCCGGATGGATATAGATGATGAGATGACCCTGGCCGCGGCCAAATAAGATAAAAAAATTTAATGTACAACTCCTGAAACTCCTCCCAACTTCGGAGGAAAAAAAAAAAGAAAAAAAAAAGCAAAAGTTGTGGTTGACGATGATCCATTATTGCCTCGGAGAGAAAAAGCTCCTCGGCGTGGTGCCGTGTTCTCCAGCCCTAGAAGACCGCGAAATGCTGTGTTGTGGACCCCACCTCCACCCCCCCCACCCCCGGAGGTGCAGGTGCTCAACCCACAATACTTTTTGGAGTACAGTAGTGACGGACAACCGCAGGTACCACACAACTACCCCCATGTGTTCGCCCGGGGAAGAGGATGACGAAGGACGAAGGACGAAGGACGAAGGACGAAGACGACCGCCGACACCATCACCGGTCGGTCGCAAGCGTGTGCCGCCCGCCCGCTTATCGAGGAAATCATCCCGCCGCCGCCGCCACCATGCCACCTCCAACCACCGCGCACTTTTAAACCCTGAGACCAGAATCAATCTGAGGGTAGGGATGCGGATACGCATTCCAAGCATCACAGTTCTCGTCCAGCTCGTCCAGATCCATCGTGCTCGCAATTTCGCCCTGTCTCTCCAGGTACTGCAGAGACAAGCCCTGCCCGACGTGCCAAGCAATATGACAGTGCATCACCCACGCTCCGGGGTTGTCCGTGCGGAAAGCAATGACTAGCCACCCGAGGCCGGGCAACATGGTGACGTCCCTCCTGGTGGGGTTGTCGAGGTTCAGGCTTCCCGAGTCCGCTCCCGCGTCAAATGTCCTGACCGTGGCGTCGGTGGAGAACGGGTTGTCGTAGGGCTCGCTCTTTCCGAGAACCAGGAAATCGTGCCCGTGGAGGTGCATGGGGTGGGGGACGCCAAAGTTATTCTGTATGACCCAGACGGTCCACTCGGGGTCGTCCGCGATGGCAAAGACGTTTCTTTCCGCCTCGAAGCTGTCTCCGTTCTTGATGTACTCGAGCGAGGGCTTGCCCCAGTTGACGTTCATCGGCTGCCCGTGCACGTTCCAGTAGATGTGCGTCGCGTTTCCGCTCAAGTCGATATCTACCACGTCCACGGGGTCGAACCCTTCTAGAGATGCAGTGCGCTTGACAATGGGCTCCAGCTCGATGGAATCCGCGCACTTCTTGTCCGCCGGAGCTTCCCCCTCGTCCGTGGGGAGACCGTCTCCCGCACCCCTGTAGGAGAAAATCATGGCAGGGTAAGGAATGTCAGACGCGCCGCACGCTCCAAAAGTTCCCAGAGTGGCGTTGAACCAGTAGTTCCCCCGCTTCTGGTTCGCCTCGATGATGACGTCGAGCCTAGCTCCCACGGGCAGGAAAACCGAGTCCGTGGTGTAGGGCTTGACGGGCACGAAATCAGACTGGATGATGGTCATGTCGTGGCCCTGAAGATTGAGCGTGAACGAATTGTCCACGGAGGGATTGACGAGACGGACGCGGTGGGACTTCCCCTTCGTGAGGGTCATCCTCTCGTAGGCGCCTGTGCTGCCGTCGGGGGAGACGTTGTGGCCGTTGAAAAGAATGTTGTTGCTGCTAGGGGGTGCTCCTCCACCACCGCCTGCATCGAGTGCAGTCTGCACGTAGGCTGCGGTAGCTTCGGCCTCGGCGTAGTACCAGTCCGTCACCGACAAGACGCCCAAGTCCACGTCGTAGGACTTGGAGGAAGGGCCGTGGATGATCATCGTGCCGACGACTCCGTTGGCGTACTGCGTGGAGAAGTGGGAGTGGTACCACGAGGTGCCGTACTGCTGGGCCATGAACTTGTACTTCTTGGAGGATCCGGGCGGGATGGGACACTCCGTGATTCCGTTGACGCCGTCGTTGATGTTGTTGTCCAGCATGCGAATACCGTGCCAGTGGATCGAGGTGCCGTTGGAGACGAGGTTGTTGGAGACGGTGATCTCGATCTCGTCGCCCCAGTTTGCCTCGATGGTGGGTCCAGGAAACCCGCCGTTGATGAGCATGGCTACTTCCTTGGGTTGACCGTCGGCTCCCGTCCAGTCGTCTACTTCAGTAAGTTCGAGGGCGTACTAAGGTAAAGGAGTTAGTAATCTTCACCTTGCCTAAAATGTGTGTGTGTTGTTTGTTAGGGAACATACGGTAACTGTGTTGCCAGTATAAGGAATCTCCTCCTCATAATCCGTGTAGATATTGAAGTCGTCAACCCAGCACTCCCTGTTCTTGCCGCCATGACGGCGTCCATTGCGGCACTTCCCAGGACCCTTATGCTTGGTACGACCTTTCCCGTTGTCATAACCTTTTCCTCCATCGTGCTTGCCCTTGGAACCCCTCGCGTCCAACGACCTTGGGCTGGAGTTCGGACTGGGAAGTGCCTTGGCTATGCCAGCTATGGACAGAAGCCCGAGAAAGACTGAACCGAACAGCATGGCGTGTGCAAGGCGGTGTAGTGAATGTGTAAATATATACGATGTATAGGAAAAGGGAAAGGTTATGTATTAACGAATAGACTGCGACGACAACTTCTTCGCGAGCACAAAGCGATTGTGGCCTGGCGTCAGGAGAGCAAAAGAGGGTTAGGGTGAAAGGGGGGAGGAGAAGGAGGATATATTCGAATATATGTTTGGATCGTGATGAACAGGATAGAGTGATAGGATGGATGAAAGGGGGATATTGGGATGAAAGAGTTATATAGTAGTTTTCATGTCGGGCAAAGACTTGCACATGGCACCCAAACTACTACTATGGTGTCGAGATGGATAGACCAGGGGGATGTATCTTTGGAAGCTAGGAGGAAGGAGAAGGAATCTTAGATGCCTGGGGAAGCGGTGCTGTGTTCTGCACCTCTTGACGCTTTGCCCCATCTTGGGTCCGAGATATGGTCTCCAGTCCCCAAGATGCAGATATGCCTTTATACACTTGTCTCGAGGTACCTTTTTTTTTGATAGTGCGACTAGACAGCCCATGCTGCATGTCATGCATGGCACATATTAGAGTATAATGGTCCCCTTTGAATGGAGGTAAGGAAGGGATGGGGGGTGAGCCGAGATGTATCTTGAGACAGGAAGGGATGACAAGGCTCAGACCGTACCCGCATGCCGAGATGACCAAAAGGAATGGTGGTGTGGGCAGGTAAATGATCCGGTTCCCTCGAGGATTTCGATGTACCTAGCTCGACGGTTCGATAGTTCGAACGCAAAAAGATGTAAGAGGAGCCTAAACCACCTTTGGGTATAATATCATTTGTGGTTCGCTCTCGGCTCCACCATGTACCCTCTCTTCAGGAGGGAAGCCGTCCATCCGTCCACCATTCTGACGCCCCTTACTAGAGATGGTCGTGTTGGCTTTCTCAGCCATCTCCCACAATAGAATGCGGATATATGTTGAAAGATGGGTAGATTGGAGGGCAAGGAGTCCCCGGCGACGGTGAAAGAAAACAGAGATGGAAAAATAGTGAGATGATGGTCGAGGCTTTCCGAGAATACGAGCAGGGTACATCGAGACAAGACTCGACAGAGACCCGCTGCGGGCCATGAAGTATCCTTCATCACAGAGTACTTGTGGCGGGATTAGGTCCGGGGAAGGTGGTGGCCCACACACTGTACAAAAGAGGAAAAGGTCTGCCCTATGGATATTTCGTCCAAGGGTTGATATTGATAGATGTATATTGCCTAGCCGCGGTATTGGTCGAGCGTTGAGAGGTTCTGCCGTGTTGTACTGTAGGGCCCAGAGTTGGTCCGCCGGGGAGTTCTCAATGGCATACACAGTAATCTAGATAAAGATTTTGCCCGGAGAGAAAAAGATCACCTGCACAAGACGAGAGACCGAGCCGACTAGTGGGGAGCGCGATGCAGATAGGTTGGAACACATCGAATGGCGATGTGGCAGTTGCCCGGTTTTGGGGGGAGGGGGAGAGGAAGTCAGCTTACCCTTCGACAGTTCACCTTGGCTAGGCGAAATCGACCCGATGCCAACTGGTACATACACACACGCACGCGATACCGCGGTTTAGGAACTACCTGTGCGAATACATATATACACTGCAAAGGGTGTATGTATGTGCTGGTACTGCACAATAGAAAAACATTCTGGAGGGCCCATGTCGACTCGAAAGTATTTTTGGGGGCCGCATATGTGGAGAAAAACTTCCTGCTTCGATTGGAGAGCTCTCTCCAGGCGGTGGCCAACGGATTAGGCGTGTGATATTCATAGAAGTATATTTGTCGTTGTTTGGAAAGCTTGTTTAGCAATTGGGTGGGAAGTGACGCAGTCGGTACAAATTTGTGTGGTCGCGAGGCGGCTGTGTGAGACAGGATTATTTTCCTTGCTTGCTGCTTGCTCGCTTGCTTGCCTGACGTCGACGGTACGTACCTCCTTGCCGCCGCCTCTATGGACCGGGATTTTGGCACTATGACGACCCGAGCTTCACCCGCTGGGAAGTCTCCAAGTACCAAAGTATCTTTTTGTCCCGATTGGGAAATTAACATGGTGTAACCCAATCCCTGAGGATGTGTTCTGCCACAATTCCTAATTGAAAAAAATGTTCGAAAAAGGCTTGTCCTCAACCTTCAATATCAACGTTATTAGGAAGAGATTGTCTTTCAGGAAGAGGTTGGGTCGGTGGAGGTGTATGTTCGCGTCTGAACCCCGTTGACGCCTATAGGACGCGGCTGGGCAAGCCTCTCGGACGTGGTCGTCGGCACGCGTCGGTGAGGCTATATCGACCTGACCTAACGAACCTTTGGGAGAATGAAAGAGATGAAAAGCACAATCTTTTTTTTGTCCTCTCGAAATGTATTTTTACGAGCTGCGAGACGACAGATGGGAAAGGATGAACTTGCAATTTTCTTCTGCTCAGGCCTTGCGGATCCGTCCCTGGTCTTCCCCGTGGGTCTTGGGGATAAGGTCTGGGGGTCAGATAGTCCCACATTCCACACTCGTCTCGGCTTGTCGACCCGCCCACAGAATGTAACCCTCTATGTAGCTGCCACTGTCACAGCTGGCTCCTATTTCATACATAGAGTATGGGGATTTTTGGCTGCTAATTTCCACCACTGCGTCAACTGCCGATGAAGGTGTTTTGTGTGAATCGCTTTTAGACTTCTAGATACGGTTATTTGGTAGAACTCACTGGTACGCGCGTCTTTGCTCGTGCGGCTGCTTTTTGTTTAATGAGGTCGGGCAATCAAATCAATATCACCGCTACAAGCATGATAAGGTGAACAGGAGAAGGCAGAACAATAACCACTCAAGGAGACAGTGAGTGACCATGTAGGTACCAGAGGCTAGCTCCTATCTCGAAATCCTCAATCCGTGAGTTCCTAGCGAGTCAGCTCTACTACAAAGCTGCGCGTTCCCAATGGATCGCAGGCTATATGTAAGTGCATATCTGCAATGATGGTTCCTCGGTCTCATAGGCAGCAGATGTCAAGTGATGGAGATGATAACCAGTAGGAGCGCCCTGTAGTCTGTATCTGGCAATGGTATTGGCTGGGCTTGGCGGGGAGGCTCGGATAGAGCTAGGAAAAAAGGCTGAGAAGTCTGGAAGAAACATGATGTATGGGCGCATCTTGCGTGACTAGTGTAGATGCTGGGAGGCATCTCTTCTCTCGTCTAGTCCTCAGTCCCGATCCAGCCACTGTAGGTCGGTTTTTTTATCGTAGCATCACAGCTCATGCATTGTTTCTCAACCCCCCCACTGTACTTCGACCTCTGATCCTGGTCGTGCTCGATGGAGCCTGTCTGGGTGTTCTCAGCCGCCCATGATATGATATTTTGGTATATGGATGGCGCAAACGAAATATATCAACCAAAATACCGCTAATGTTGGTATATAACACCACTTAGCGTTAGTTTCTCGGCCATGGCAGTTGCATCGCCGACCTCAGTCGACACCATGGAGCGCATCGTCAAAGCGACATGTCGGAGCACAACACCTGTGAGTGACATGCAGTGACATTCCAATGTAGATCAGGGACCAAAGGAACTACAAAATAGGTACGAAAAGGTTCTCTCTATTGAGTCCCTTTGGCTTCATGATGATATCCTCAACGCTTCACTTGGCCGGCTGTCGTGAGTGATGGTGTGAATGTCGCAGTAGGTCCTGATTATGGTCGTGATATGGGCAAATCACACGCCTAGTAATCGGTAGGGCGTAAGATGTGGGCGGATATGGATGATTCCGACTGACGGCGTCGACGTAGGCAAGACTAATATCGCGAGCGACTACTGTTAGAAGCAGCAACATATCCGTTCTACCCCGTCCGTTCAGCGCCGCCGACCGACTAGCCGGTGTTTTCCTTTTCTCCTCCACAATAGCTTTAGCAGAGATACAGTGAATAGAGGGAAAAAGAAAGTGAACAAGAAAATACCCAGGCGGTGAACAGGGGTAGTGTGCATACGTGTTTACGGTGACCAACAAGACGTCGTCGTGATGGGCCCATCATCCTGCGCGAGATGGATGCAGCTAGAGCTGGGCATTGGGTCGTTGCGGAAAGATCTCACAGCGGAGGAATTAGTAGAATTTAGTCAAGCACGAGCTTCAGCGCTCCGACAGGCGCCTCAGCACTTGGGCTGCAACTCGACTGCGAGGCGGAGGCTCCAAGGCGGATGATGTGAGGTGTGCATGGTGGCCTGGGGGATACGAGATTCTTCTGCAGCTGCTGCTTGGCCTCCATACTATACATAGCGCGCAGGTCGTTGTTTGTAGCGTGTCAATGCCCATAGCTGCGTCATAGCTCCATCTTGAAGACCGAGTGAAGCTCCCAAGGCAGCAGGCCTCCTCCCTCCTCCCCACAATCCGAAGGAAGCGAGCTACAAGTGACAGGTCAGCTAGCCTGTTTTTGGCCGTGCTTCTCTCGTCCAAGATGCAATACTGTGCAGGGTATTCCGTGCTTGCGTCCTGAAGCTTCTCCGATAGGTACGGGGGTAGAGGATAGCACGAACAGATGCCCAGTCGTTATTATCTTCCATATAATTCCTCAATTGTCGATTAGAATGCGTCGCCCATCACGCACCTCGGTCGATATGTCCGGGTTTGGACGCCCGACCAGTGAACTGCCTATGGGATGTGCTGGGGACGTCAAGATCTTTCCTTCTTTCTGGTTATCTTGACCGTCCGTAACCGATTGCCGGACAGCCTTGTCGGGGTTTCCTGATGGAAAATGTTCAGCTCGGGTTGACGTTCTGCCCGTTCTCGCCAAAGATGCCATGCGATTGCTGGACCAGGGTGTCGGGCGAGCCAGCATCCTGCAGCCGTCGGTCTTTGTGTCGACCCTTTACCGCAAACGTGCATGGTTGGTTAGGCCAGTGAATGATGCAGTCAGTCATAGTTCAGGCGTGGAGCTCCCGGCAGCTTGTGGGTTTGTAGGTGCATAAGAAAAAGTCCTTAAGGGAGAAAAAAACCCCCAGAGTCGTCTTCCATCACCCCATAGTATCCATACCATCATCCACACCATCATCCACACCATCCACGATTCCACCCATGATGCGAGTCTGCAATGAAAAATAATCGGATCGGGAACCTGCTGGAGAGTGGGGAAGCAGATTGTGACAGCGGGGCCTATCGCGGAGTGACATCGGTCGACTGTCCGTACGAGACGGATCTAGTAACTATCGGAGGGATCTCGACGGTTTGTCGAACCTGTGGAGTCAAGGACGTTGGGAGTGATAGCCGGTTGTTGTGTTCGGCGATAGCATTGGAGAAGGACGTGTTGGCGTCGGTTGGATCGCAAAGCCGGAAAAAGTGTCGAGAGGCGCCCGGAGAGTGTGAAGTCGGGACCACACCTAGGTCCTCAAGGTGGTGGGATGTTTGGATGTTTAAATGAGATGTATATTGTCTACTGTGCGTCGATGGTAGGGCTGTGGCTTCCCTTCCGTGGGTTGGGGGATTTATAAAAAAAAAAAAAAAAAAAAAAAAAAACCAACTTGCTCACATTGTCGCCCACAATCTGCCCTGGGGAACATTCAACCTCGGCTCCGAACCGAAGAAGTTCTCAATCATATATCCCCCAAAGTGACGAGACGGTCGCTTTATTATACACCTTCGCACAATGTCTTGAAGGATCTAAAAACCCTGCCCGCAACTCGAGCCGGAGGGCTTGATTCTGTTTCACGTAATGCTTAGAATTCATCCCTTCTGGCTGATTAATGTGGCATTCTAGCTGCAACGTGCAGCATTTTGGTAGTATCAAGAACACTACGACGCCAGAACCCGCAGTGAGGCCTCTCCTTTTGCATACAATCGGACATCCGGTGACGGCATGGCCCAGACATCCACCCAATCCAAGCTCCGCCGTACCTGGTAATCCGAGCAGATTACACGCTCGTGACGCGTACGGCATATCGCGTTGCGGCTATGAAGAAGCACATACAGACGGCTCGGCAACGACTCGGCGGCAGTGACAATATCTGCGGGCGTTCGCATCGTGCCTTAGGCCCGGTGCTTAATTCCAGGTGCGTAGTGGACTCGACTCTGGTGACCAAGACTATCACTAGTTTATCCCGTCGCATTATACAAGCTCCGCATGGAGATAGCAACATATAGATAAATCCAAACAAAGAGACGAGATTAGTGGTATCAGTATCGTGACGACGTATCCGTGTGTATTAAGCGTACCGTCGTACAAGCATCCAACTAATGTGCACGACTGCCTCTCGACTTGTTCTCACGGTAGCGCTTTTCCTTCCTCGACGTTTTCCGGGCCCCCCTCCATGCCTTGTTTAACTCGCTACGTTGCGCGTAGAAGTCCTCCTCAAAGCCGGCTACTTTGCTAGTTCCATCTCCCTCATCTTCCTCTTCATCTTGCCGGTGGTTTTCAGTCTGCGAGACATCCATCATGTCCGCATCAGCTTCCCCTCCCTCGTCTTCCTCCTCGACATCTTCCTGGGACGGCCAGAATTTAAACGTTTTGTTGACGTGAGCAGTGTCAGGTGTTGGTGCAGCACTTCGTACGTTTCGGAACTCGAGCTCTTGGCGTGTGTATGGTGTCATGGGCATCTGGCTGCCAGCGAGTTGCGCCTCACCTTCCTCATCCTCCTCACCAGCAACGCCACCAAAGAAGCTGAAGCTTCCCTCCCCGTCTTCAGACTTGTTTGGTGGTCCGTCCGTCTTAGACTTCTTGTAAAGAGCCTCTAGAGGATGTACTTTGGATGATGATGCAGGCGTTAACGGTGGTATTTTAATAGTGAGGTTTGCCGACCCGGAGGACTTGGGCCTTGCGACAGATCCTGCTTGGCTTCCCTCGTTTTCCTCAGAGCTGCTGTCGGACTCGTCAGAGGCAGTTCTATCCTCCTCGCTGCTCGTATCTTCTTTCTGGGGCTCAAGTTCCTTCCTCTTTGCCTTTTTCGGCTGAGGTGTCGTTGCTGCCACTGCAGCCTTTGCCTTGGTCTTCACTTCCTCGACGACACCGTCGTCGGCATCAACCCAGCCCTTGCCCTCGACAAATCCTGCCACGTGGCTACCACTAACCGGTGCTGCGCTAGACTTGAGGAAGGTCGGGAACTTGATGGTCGTCTCAAACTCATGGACGAGGACTTCATGAGTCCCCTTCTTTTTCTTCTTCCTCTTCTCGTCTGGGGTCGCGTTTGTCGCGGCTGTCGGCGTCAACTTTGTCTTGAACAGTAATTCCGGCTCGTCCGTGTACTTGGACTTTTCCCTCTTTTTCTTCCTGTCTTTCTCAACTTTCTTGTCCTTCTTGTCCTTCTTGTCTTTTTCTTTCCGATCTCGTCGCAGCTTGGGTTCGTCGGCGCTTGTCCATCCGCGTTTTACTTTGCGATCGGTTAGCTCAACGCCTTCTAAAACCTTATCTTCTCGCTTCCTCTTCTTTGATCTTTTCTTTGTCTTGGTCGTGTCCTCGTCCTCATCTGTCCCTATTGGCTCTGGGATGTCGTCGGGGTTGGCTTGCTCAATGCGGACCTTTGTTCCTTTGAGAGTCGCTCCATGCAGCCTTTTCTTGATCTTTTCTGCTTCCATGGTGGGGAGTTCGACAAATCCGTAATTTCTCTCAGGAAAGGTCTCGATCTGGTGGTACGAAATATTGCGCGTCTGAGGCAGCACCGCCGAGGGAATGATAACTTTGAGCAGGGACTCGTCGAGAGGAGCTATATGGAGGCGTGTGTAGGAGAAAGAATCGGTAACGGTTCGCGATACAGCAACAGTCATGTTGAGTCGAGTTAGGTTGGCCTCCCGAATCCCTCCTGCTAATAAAAGGTCCCAGAGTCAGTGTTGACGATTGCTGCGGTTATTTGGAAAACTGATAGCTGCTAGCGCCAAGAGCTAGCAATTTTCACATGAGTCGGGGCGGTGGAATTTTGGCCGATGCCGACCCCGCTATACGCATAGAGTAACAGGCTCGACCACAAAGAAACTATCGATAATGGCTACTACCATCATGCAGTACTTCTATAGTTAATATTTTCCAGCGAGGAATTCCTGCCAAAAGAATGAGGAAATAACATGTTCTACCGCACAGCAAGACCCTACTCATTCAGAGCCGCCCCGAGAGGAGGAAGGAGATAAGGAGAGCGGTCCGGCTCCCGTCCATTCTTTCTCGTAAACCAGGCTGTAGGCGGAAGCGCCAAGGGGTGACTGTTCCTAGGCTAGATGATGATTTCCTCAGCATCTTCCCGCCCATCCACAGTAGACCCCGTCCCGAGATACGGCCTTCGTCTACGAACCCAGCGCTGGTCCAAGTGTGTCTTGCCATCCTTCAGAGTAGCATGTCTCTTCGGGTCGCCACTTTTCGGTATGCAATACTATTGACTAGAATGACCATGGAACAAGTGGAACGGCCGCTGCTGACAGAATCTGTCGTACAGAATCTGTTTCGTACATTACTTTGGAAACTGCTCTCTTGTCATGGTTGTTGATAGTTTCCGCCCTGTCTACATTACTGTCTCATTCTCTCGGGCCTCGTGCGAGTCTAAGCGACCGGGCCCGGTAATATATTCAGAGTTCCGATATTAAATACTTCATCAAATTAAACCTCTTTTCTCATATCTAATCTCTTAATATTCTGCATCGCAGGCTATTATTATGACCCATCCACGTAACGTTACTTTATATTTACTCTTATATCAGACACTAAGCAACAAGAACGACCTTGGCAAATCTCCCCCCAGCGCAAACATCCACGTACAAACTTAGCATCTTCCACTGGATGCAAAGCACCTCCTTCATCTCCTGGGCACCCATCTCGTCGTCCAGGTCATCCAGATCCCCCCAGCCATCGTCGCTATCTCCCTGGTTGTTGACTGCGAGACTAGGCGATGCTTCCATGGGTGCGATGGGAGCCTTGTAGTAGTGGAGAGGAGGGGTGTCGAGGAAAGAAGCCGTTACCATACCAAGCCTGCCGAGAGGCGACGTTTTGGTCTCGTTCTTGGTCTTTCGCTTTTTCTGAGGCGCTTCCTCTTCATCATCGCTATCGTCCCGTCTAGCTCCCTTTCTCTTCTTGCTGTTGGCAGTGACAGGAGCATTCCACTGATGGCTTCCATCCTTTCCTTGGATGTCAACGCCATCGGGCCTCTCTTCTCTCAGTTCCCCTTTTCTCCCCCTCCCTTGAGCTGCTTGACAATTCCATTCTTCGAGGCAAGCATCACAACTCATATCCCTCCCCTTCCAAATGCACCTCTGAAGCGCTTCCTCCTCGCCGCCCATCGCCTCCACTGTCTCCGACTTTTGTTTGATAGCCTTGTCGATGATGGCCGTGAGGGATTTAAGCCATGCTGTTCGCGGACGGGACACGCCCGTTTGTTTGCGCATGGCTACGAGGCGCAGCTTTTCTTCCTCTTTTGAGCTGCTATTTGAGGATGGGGGAGGGGAGGGGCTCGAGGCTGGAGCCGTGGTGTTCGAGGATATGGAGGCGAGAAAGGGGATTATCAGTTTGGGAGTGTCGGGGGAGGAAGAAGAATTTGATGGCGATGGTGTTTCTAACGCTTCTCTTCTCCTTCCAGTGCGTGTTTCCCGAGCTTCTCCTTCCACCTCCCCATCCTCCTCTAGCCATATATCCGTTGGCAGGGGAACAACGACCTGCTTAGGCCTTCTTGAGAGTTGACGCCGAGGTGGTGTCGTCTCCTGGGGTTCAACACTCCTTGGCGTCACCTTCTCTTTTGACGTCTTCTTGGTTGGTTTCCCTGGGCTAGTATTTTTCGTCCGAAGTTCCTTGAGCCGCCGTTTGATATCCTCTCGCTGGAAAGTGTGAAACTTAGCCGCTCGCTCTAGGAAATGAGTCCGGCAGAGTATGACGGCCGGCGTGAGCTGGAGGATATCTTGGTTCTTGTCCATGGTTGAAAATAATAATGATGAGACTTACAAACTCAGGTAAGGTGTTTAAATCCTTTTTCTGGGAAATGTGTAGTTGCTCCTACATTTACTCGAGCTTGTATAAGGGTCGGAAATTTATCCGTATGGTATTCTAACCCAGGTTATGACATGAAATGATGTTGTTTAAAGAGTTTTGTCGGCGGTTAGCCCCCGATTTGGCTATCTTTAGTGAACTCATGTTTCTTTCTTTCGGGATTCTGGGCTATCTACACGCTTTTTCGAACACAATGGAACCCAAAGCTATTTGGTGTTTGTCCTTTGTGATTGCTTAAGTAGTTCCGGCACTACGTGCCTTTGTTCTTACACATTATGTGGAACAATTGTCTTTTCGTTTTAACCTATTGCTTTAATTCGACATGGGGGCTCTTTCATATCATTCAACTAGACTTACTTCGAAGCTCACAATAATTTCCATGTCCAGGGTAAATATTATAGGATGACAAGAGTCACGACAAAGAACAATTAGGTTCATAAAAATGTTTTCATTGGGAAATGAGGCTCTCTACGTCCTGCTCATGGGGTATCTTGCTAGAAACTCAACGCGTTGTTCGTAAAGATCGTGAAAATCAAATGCGTCTCGACATTCACATGATGGAGGACGCTATGTTCCAGACTCCTGATGCCACCGCCCTATCCCGGCGCTTCCATGCTATGTCCATGGCGCTCCCATAATACGTCCGCATACATGTGTGATGATTCTGCTCTGTGTACTGAGGGAAGGTGCTTAGACCAAGCTGCGGCGCTTAGCCTTCTTCTTGGTAAAACAACCAACCCACCAGAAGTAAGCCAGGACGACAACAAGTGTCAGCGGGCAAGATATGGCAAAGAAGACGTAGAAGAGAGGGGACGTGGTGTCTCCTTCGGCGGGCTCCCAGTTGACAATGGGTACGGACATGAATGTCTGATGCTGTTAGTGCTCGCATTTGAGTGAGGAGGAAGATAGAACACATACCGCAACAAAAGTGGCTGGAAGGAACACCATGGTAAGCAGGGCGATGGACTTCATCTGTTTGCCATCCCTAATGGCAATATCTTGGTCACGCCTCGTCCAGTGAGCAGATTCCTATTAACTGGTTAATTCATTACGCACGATACGTCCACCAATATTCCCGTTAATACATCCTCGGACGTGTCAAAGATATGAACAGGTAAACTGGCACTTACCATTTGGAAAGCCAGGTTGGTTCCATCCATAACCATGGTGCACTTGTTGATCATGAAATCGTACTCATCGATGGTCCTCTGCAAGTACGCCCAAGGGTCCGTCTTGTTCTTGTCGCTGTCATCATCGCCGTTGCGTTCCATAACTGCAAACTCTTTGACCAAAGGCATCATAGCCTTCATCTGATCTCTCCACCCTTCAAGCCCAGTCTTGAGATGTCCTAGGTTCAAAAAGAGACCGACCATATCGTCAGGATCATGAGACTTGGGCCCTCCGAAGGGGGAAGTAAGAGTTCTGTGGGCAACCATTGCGTTATCCTCGAGTGGGGCTTCGTCTCCCGTGGGCACGTTGCCAAAGTTTTGGACAAGAAGCTGCATCTTGGCAGTCTTCTGCTCGACAATGTCAAATCGGCCCTTGCGTTCGAGAGAAATGAAGAAAGCCAGGTAGGTGAAGGGATTGAAGAGAGCACAGGTGGTGTATCCAGCACGGGTGGAGCTGTCAACGGTATCAGCTGGAAGAACACGCTCTCGAAGGAGCTGAATATCTCCAACTGTGAATCCATGGCAAAGAACAAAGGTTTTGCCCAGCTGGGGGTAGTATGTGACACTGATGAAACTGTCAAAGTCCCAAGTCTGCTGGGTACGAAGGTTGTATGCTAGTTAGAGGTGTTAGTTTTCAAGAGTTTGGATATCTTGAGGATGTGTTAACTTACAGAATCCATCGCCAGCCTCGTCCGTGAAGGGAATTCGACAGAAAGTCGACCAGCCATGGGACAGAATAGAGCCAACAGCCCTGTGCATGTGAAACTTCTCGGCCACCATGCGAAACGTCTTTTCTTTTTCGAAAGGTAGATGCTGGAGAGCCATGGCATTTCTAACTCGCTCTGGCCTCTGATGCTTGCGTGGCGTGCACCTATTGACGATATTAGTTCTTATATTTATACGGCCAGGTCGGCAAAGAACTTTTACGTTTGTAAATTCTTCCGCCCAGACCACTGAAGCTTATGATACTTACAGAATAACCAGCTGCTTCCCTGTCGAGCTCACATTGAAAGTGGGCTTCTCAAGAAAAGCGAGCCATTCCTCGTTGCTGGTGGCTGCCTCTTCGTGGACAGCGCCATCACTACCAGCATAGAAGATGGTGGTCTCGTCCTTGGTGCCGAAGCGAAGGGTGCGAATGTCCGAGTCGGTAAACTCAGGCCTGCCCCAAAGAATGTCCATGATTTCTGTAGGTTGTTTGCTGTGATAATTATTAGCGGATGCAGGGGGTGTATCGATATATGCAGAAATATCAAGATGCGTCTGCGGACACGCAATGACTTACTAACTAGGTTGGGTGAATTGAAGGTTGTTGGTGTTGTAGAAAGATTAAAGATAGGTAAGTTTTCTGGCGGTATTGAGTTTTTGTAGGGTTGCAGGCGAGGGAAAGAGCGTCGTAGTACGAAAGTGGAAGGCACGCGTTAAGCCCGCGGTTGGTATTTGCTCTTGCTGTTAAAGAGGGAAAGAACTACGCGTGTGTGAGTGGAGAGTGCGACACAAAAGTGAAGTACGTACGTCCACTGATTTTTCCACAAGCATACAGTGGTACGCTCTGTTGTACGTCCAAGATGGAAGCAATACTTGAGGGTTGGTTTGAGGCTGTGCGGCTGAACACCTTTTTCGCCACCAAGGCTGGCAGGGCAGTGCTTGGCGGGGTGTGACCGTTTCGGTGAGAGGAAGTGCCAAGGAATCGCTGCCTACCAGAATGCTCAAGTGCCAAAATTCAGGATGGATCTTGAGAATTAGTGTGAGAAATGTATGTTCATCCACCCTTTGCGCTTTTGAGAATAAACAGGAAAGGACGATCACAAGGTTGATGGAGCCACAGAATTGGTTCACTTTGATGGGGTGTACTCGAACTGCTGTTAAACAAATAAAAAGTTAAGGTGCTAAGCATTGCCCCGAATCCCCCGCACCATGCAGGAGGCACTCGGCAGGACCCATCCCCACAAGGCTGTGTAAAATGGATGGGTGCTATCATACCAGAGCTGCCGGATGATGTACATAGTTATGCTCATTCTACTGCTCTTGCCTATTGCTCCTTCTAAGACCTAAGGCCACCCATTTCGTGAATCTAGTGGGCTAGCTGGGCTTAATCATTTTCCTTTTGTCTCTGTGCCACGGACAGCAGACTACTTTCCCTTTCCGCAATTTTCTGCCCATCAAAACCATCTCTGGATTTACCTTCCTACAGTACCTTGTTGGCTACAACTCCTAGGGCGAAGCCGCACCATAATCTACTCTTCAATGTTTCAGGACCAGGCAGACAGGTTGCTGTACCATCACACGAGCACTGCCGAGAGCACCTCACGTGTCCCATGATCGCACCCTGTAGTTTCATTTCTCCGGTATCGTTGGCGCTGACCGACAGCCTCTTAGCCCGAGTCTTCTTCGTCTATAAGTCTCTTCTCCTACACCTGTAAATTTAACCTAAATTTGATACTCTAAAGCCCAGAGATAGAGACATTAACATTCCGACTTGAGAACATCCACCACATCCCAAGGGCAACACTCAAAACCAACCACCACCTCAAGCCCACCCACTCTTCGTCCGTTCTCAAGTTCCCACTTTTTTCCATCTGTCTCATTCCATCCAAGTCCCTCAAAATGTCCTCCGCCAACACAACCACAAACACCACGGGTGGCCAGGCTCAGGTCGAGAAGCTCACTGTTAACACCTCACCTGCACCTCAAGCCGCCAACGGCACCACCACAGCACCCAGCAACGCCGGCAGCACAGACACCTCCACGTCACCAACCTACACCTCGTCCTCCCTCTGCGGTATCCTCCCTCGTCTTCGCAACCGCAGCCGCTCCAAGAACTCTCCACTCCCACCCGAGCTCCAGGATGCCAAGTACGTCGGCAACGACCCTGCCAACCAGCCTCGCCGCGTCTTTCTCATCCGCTCAAACTACGTCGACGTGGACCTCCTGTACGACTACCTCGATGAGATCTACGGCAAGGACAATTATCATCTCGATGTGAGCTTCTTACCATTTTTATTCCCTCTTCCTCCTCCCACCCATCTTATCTAGCCTCGACGAAATGATGATGGTGATGAGAAAAATGTTCAAGTACTAATGTCCCACCCCCACCTAGACCCTCAACGATCAGTACTCCCTCCGAGCAGACCGCGATTTAACCTACGTAAGTACCTCCACACCCTTTCTTTCAGTCAGTCCCTTCATCGTTACGCTCCATCCTTTCCCTTCAATTCAACTCTCATCTCAACCACCCACCTCGCGGACATCATTCCTGTCGTCGAACTGGCCCCCTGGCCTAACTCGTCCAACCCACTCGTTCCTGCCGTTCCTCTTCCCTCTCACGCATGCCAATAATTGTGACTAACTCCTCCCACAGGAAGAAGGCAGGATGTTAGGCGTGCGAACAACTATCCGCTACCCGGACAGGATCCCCACTCGAACAACCGACGAGAGTGGCAGGCCACTGACCAAGAAGCCGCAGCCTGGCTTCACCTGAATGGCTCTCGACTTGGGAGCGGACGTACGAAGCCAGTCGTTAATCTGAGATAAAACCCCGATCGGTATTCTGCTTTACTTTTGCTGTGTATTATGGTGGATAAATGGTGGTCCGGTAAATGTTTGCAGTCATATACATGCAGAGGCCGGAAGCGACGCCGACGTACACTCCTATTCTCATTTTTCATTCTTTATTCCTTCACTATTTCTACTATTCTAGGGTTTGTCACTCGTAAACTGGGGGTATATCATACTTCCGTAGACGTATGGCACATGGCGGAAGTGGCGCGTGGCGGGTGTATTTTATATTATTGTACTTGACGAGCATCTCACGATATCACAAAGTGGATGAGGACAGCATGGATGGCAGAAGTATCTCTCATAAACTCCTACTATGCCCAAGGGATGCACAATGCAAACAATCTGATGTTTCTCCTTTCATTTTCTCTGTGCTATTTCTCATGGGGGTTTTTTCCTACCTAGTATGATATGCATAGCGGGATATTATGGTATGGTATATATAGCATAGCAAAACGATAGAAAGTGAAGAAAAGTAATGACCATGGAATCCCTAGCCTCAATCGTACGTCCATCTGTTGTAGCCACGTGTAAAATGCTGCAGTGTGTTGTAGCCACGTGTAAAATGCTGCAGTGTGAATATCTGTAATGGCACATCCACCCCGTCTGCCGGTCACAATAGGTGGTGTGTCCACCTGGATGCTTATCACTTCCCAATGGAACGAATTCCCTTGGCTCTTTACAGGCGTTAGCTAACTACTGCCTACGGCGAAGCCATCAAAGAAGGGATGTCATAAAATACCTTCGTTTCTCCTTCATATCGATCCTAATCTGCTCAAATGTCGTGCTGATCACCGTAATAAACTCATCATATCTCGGAATCTTGTCCTGTGTGTAAGGCTTGGGAGAATCGAAGCCACCCTTCTCAAACAGGGCACGGGTCTCGGCGGTAAGATCTTGGCTGCTGATTCTTCGTCGTATTTCGCCTGGCGGTGCCGACTGGGGAGAGGCAACGCTTATGGAACTGGCAATGTCCTTGCGGTCCTTCTTGCCAAGGGGGAACATTGACCAGCGGTGCTTCTTCTCCTTCGGTTGGGGTTGGTTTTGAGGCTGGCTGTGTGCTTCATCTGCTCGTTGCTGCCGCTGCTGAGCTTGTTGGTCTCTCCTATTGATTACAACCAACATGTCCCCGAAAACCAACTTCAGAAGATCATGGGTGAATTGGGTGGCGTCAGGGTGAGTGTGTAGCTCATTGGCTTTCTGCTGTGGGTTAGCAAACATTCGGAAGGTGAGATAGAAGGAGAAAATAGACTCACATTGTACACGGCCTCGGTTATTCCCACCTCGACACCCGCGCCGCCCTTGTACTTGATTTCTTTCAGTTGATAAAAGGTATCAGCCCGGAAACCGGGCCTCGTGTCAGGATGGAGCCTCTTGATCCTGAATTCTGTGAGGCCGCCGTCTCCACCGAAACCCTGAAGCGTCCACACGAGAAGATCAAAGTACAAGCAGCCTAGACTCCAAATATCAAAAGACGGGCCTGAAGTCATGTTCAGTTGTGGTTCGGGAGGTCTGTACGTGAACTGCACCGCCGGATGATCTACAAAGCTCGCGCTCTCCGGATGGTGGTAACTGGCCAGGCCAAAATCCGTGATCTGCAAAACTCCCAAGGGATCCTGCACAGTGTCGAATTTCCGATACCACAGTATGTTCCTTGGCTTGATGTCACAGTGCAAACCTTCTGTACGTGGGTCGATATCGGATTCCCTTCGGTATGGGGACTTGTGGAACGCGTGCAGTGCTTCAGAAAGTCCCCAACATTGCTTAGCCGCCCATTCCGTCTTCTTCGCCGAGGACAAGGAAGAGAATATAGGGGGTGGGGATTCCATGAACTGCTCCAAGTTGGCATCTGCAAGTGGGAAAACGAGGTAGTATTGCGACGGCTGGCTATGATCGGGAGAGTATATAGTGGTTGGAACCTCGAAGGTGACTAGGATCTTGGCGATGTGGGCGTATCCAGGAGCATCGCTGGGAACCGATTGCGTCAGACGTGAGAGTATGTACGATTCCGTTTCAAAAGCAGGGCGGGGCACGTTGCTCGTCAATACCTTGACGGCCACCAACTGTGGACTCTCTGAGGAGCGGATCTGAGATGACTGCTTATGGTTAGCCTACGATGGATGATATATACGTCCACCCTTGGCTGGTACGACTTACAGACGCATTTGCATCCCTATAATCTGGCAGAGAATGATGCGCCTCGTGAAGTTCGCACCTGAAAACCTGGCCGTACGCGCCCGATCCCATGGGTCCTGGCTCATCCGCATTGTAGGCCAGTTTAAACGGAAGGACTACATTAGGCCATAGTTGAAAATGCGAGATGCGCGCCTTTTGGGTCCCATCGTCACAACTCTCGATTTTGCGGGAGAAAAACGGGGCAGTGAAGGACTCTTGGAATTGCTCGAAATCCTCAATGTCTCTTTCGTCCCAGCCAAGCTTGCACTCCTTGAACTGCACATTTTCCTCGTCAGAAGAACCCGCTACAGTTCGAATAAAGAGCTTTTTCGGACTTCCACGAACAAAAAGCGGCAGCTGTGAATCGTCAACCATATTATCAAGTAGATCGAGAATCAGTTCCGGCCTTTCCATCATGACAACGGTCGCGAAGGCCCGGTAGTAGGCCTGCTGGTTCTTCCGAACAACCCCCGGGCAAATCTTGGCGGCCAACTGCCGAATCTCGTCAGAGCTCTGTCTAGCATGTTGTTCCGATGTAGGTCCTGGTTTCCTGGTGGATGTCTTATTCATCGTCTCGAATCGTTCTTCGAGGACTTGGAATACTACATCTTGGTTGAAAACCCCCAGCAAGTCGGGGTACGGCACAAAGTAGTCCCTGCTGTTTCTCAGTGAGCTTTTGACTTTCGCAGACCGGATTTGATCCCGGGCTTGGCTCAGAGTTACAGGTTGCAGGTTTGGATCGAGGACCGGGCTGACAGGCTGGGACGATGCTATAGGTGTTGCATAGTCGAATTGACCACCAGTTCCTGTCACAGAATGGGCATCAAACGAGGTGGTGACTATGCCACTAGGCGACGTTGGAACAGATGATGATGGCATTGATGATTGTGCTTGATAAGAACCGGCTTCGGCACCAGCATCGAGGTTCAGGTCTAGCTTATCGATCTGAGAGTACCGCCCGCCATCAATGTTGATGTATGGGCTCCGCTCTGAAATAGCTTGGGCCCTCTGGTGAGGCACGCCTGTCATCTCGTTCCCAAAGCTCGCGTCAAGCTGGGCATTCCCGGTACTTCCCGTCCGAAGGGGTGATGGACTTATGAATGGCCCACTATTCACCATGCCATCCTGAGTTCGTCTGGGGTTCTGACCCAGAGGAGCAACAATTTTAGGTGTGCTTTCGCGGCTGTCACGGGTGGCACCGGGTTGAGGTTGGTCTTGGCCGGTTGTGCTTCTAGAGACGGAAGCAGACGAGCGTGACGCCTGACCTCTCGGGGTGGGCGAGGCAGGTCGTGGTGTGGATGTGGACCCGTCCTCATCTGGGTTGCTGGTACTTGAGCCCTGCTGGGACCTAGTCCCCAGGGTCCTCTTTAGGTTCTGTAGGAGGCCCATGAGGTGGAAGTCCTGGGACGAACTCGAGCTTTATCAATTGGAATGGATGGTATTCTCTCTGTAGGATGGGAACAATGAAAGTACAGGGGTCGAGGTAGGCAGTCTGAAGAGGATTGCTATGAAGGGTGAACGGGATAGGTACAGTGAATCTGAAAAGGAGAGTGGAGAATCTGAGGTAGCACGCGGTATAAGTACCGACGGAGCCTTCCAAATGCAATTGTCCTTGGGATAGATATCAAAAGCTGCGAGGTTCCTTGAGCAAGGACAGTTAGTGGATTTATACAGGTGCAGGGGTCATGAGGGAGCGGTGCACTGCCCGTGCAGCAGCGGCCCGCCTGAATATGGCGCCGACATGGGAAGGAACCTGCATATGCACGCACCATTGGACGGATGACCTGGATGGACAGTTCTATTACGACAGGGTTTCCAGTGGGGGCTCAGCCGTGCCGATCACCAGCTCAGACGGTTGGATTTTCTATGCAATCCGAACCTTGAGAAACCGGGCCCTGGATGAACCCATGGCTTGCGTAAAATACCTATCTACCATCTCTATATTGAATGCAAACGTACATGGATATCTTGGGTGGACGTAGATTTATAGTACAACTGTACATGGACTTATTTTACTACTCTAGTTTGGAAATACGTCTGATTTCTTCCTATTGGCCCTAGGGTGGATCTACACGCCCAACTCACAATTGAGCTTACAACCTGGCTCCCGGTGTACTGCAGCATTGGATGCCGGCAGCGGTTGGTCCACAACAATTCAGCTGAGCACCAGCTATTAGCATACGATTCTGTATTGACTGAAAGTTTCTTTCCAGCTCTAAATGGTAGCTGGTGGCTCTAGCAGAGCCTCGAGCCTCTTAGTCTATATAATATTGGATATTCCCATAGGTGAAGATTTCCTGGGGGATAGGTAGGTAGGGAAGTGGCAACTTTGTCTTGCGGCTGCCGCCTTGCTAATCGCGCCAGGGAACTAAACCAAGTTTATGCTATCTGCAGTCCCGTCTTCTTTCCATCATTAGGGGCATTCATTCATCATTCGTAAGTAGGGTATGTTGTCATAATCCGTCTATTGAAGCCGCCTTCGTAATCTAGCTTCTCCTACGGCCCATGTTGGTCCTCTCTGCGCTTGGCTTAAAACGTATGTTGTGGCGCCAAGCTTCTGATTTCGCCCTATGTATTATTGTATCTGAGTTAGCCACCTCTGCTTTCTCAACCGTGACTCATAATAAAGCTGCGGATCCGTACGCCTGGTAGGACTTTAAATCCCTAGGACTCGGTGCATAAATGGAGGATGAACTTACAATTTGAAGCTTTGTCGGCACCTTGATGTAGTAAGTGTCTGTTTCCAGACTAAGTTCCCAATTTCCTGTGCCAAACTTGTTGTCAAGAAAATCGCAGAGCATGAACTCGTCAACCGGTTGGTTTCGTATTCTCTGCTCTACCAGTGTTCTGCGTCGATTTGCCCCGCTGGAATTGCTACTGTTGCCGTCGTCCAGCTCGGTGCTGACTGCTGTCGATACATTGCTAGTTCTGCTGCTAGTTGATGTGGTAGAGCCTGTCGAAGCCTTAGAGTCCTGACTAGCGCGTCTCTTGATGGCGGCGATAAAGCGTCTATGGAGGGGAGGAGCCATGCGTGTTGTTGTTATTGTAGTCATCGTTTGTTGCACTTTGGAATTTTGGTGTCGTGGAGGTTTGCTGACCGAAATCTCAGGGAAAAGGTGTACGCAATGTTGCAAATATGCGCAGTGATATTGTTGGGATGTTGCTCTAAAAAGCGTAGGACTAGGAAAGGGCGAGCGTCGAAAAGAGTATTGTCCTTGAGCGTTGGTCTTAGGCTTGAAGTGTCTAGAAGACACTAGAACAGGTTTACATAGAGGCACTGGAGAAAAACAAGATTCGGCTTGAAAGGGGTTAATATCTCATTCTTTCAATGACGGCTCAAACAGCCTGAGAAGAGGCAACCTGTTCGGCTGCCACGCGACGGGCTGTGCTTTAGTGGTGCTTGTCAGCTGTTGCTCCGCTTGTGCCATGCCCTAGCCGCCAATCGATACCGCACAGCCTCCCGTTTCCGAAGCATGGAAGTCCCGACTGGCGGAAATCGCCGGCTGACTGGGCTGGATGAGCCTCTGAGTGAAAGAAGAAGTAGAAAAAGGTCTCAGGAGGCAGAAACTTTCGCCACCGCAGTTTCCTCCCATGGGAAAGTGGCGGAGATTCCCACAAAGTTTTCGCATCTCCAATCAACAATCACCCTAACGGCAAGAGGGAATACTTTTGCGGACGCGCGTCCTAGTCTTTGTTTTCACCCTCCATATGCCCTGAAACCCCCCACCCTTTCAACATGCTCCAAATGACTCTATCGACCTCTTTATGTCTGTTCGTACGTGCTGTGTCGTAAGATCGATCGTGCACCTGGTGAGCCATAGGGCTGAGCTACTGCAACTTTAAATCTAACCTCGCATGTTTATAACAGCAGGACCAAGACAGACCACATGGAATAAACCATGTGCAGTTGTATTTCCCGATGCTGCTGTATAGCAATACGAGTCTTTCAACAAGGCGTCAACTTCCCACCTGGATGAAATTCTAGCAGTTGAAAAATGCTGTCTGTGTGTCACAGTGAGTGAAAATCATTGATGTATTGCGTCCCTAGTCTCGTGTCCCTGCCCTCGCAATTTCTATGTGTGCACATTCGGGTCACCAACACCAAGCGCTGCCCATACATGACCACGACAAGGTATGCCAAAAAGGGACAGTGCCAAAAATGAATGCGAAGTAAGGGAATCGAACCCTTGCCCAGCGCATTCTCCATATTTCCTGGGAGGAACTTGGGAAACGCTGATGCTAACCACTACACCAACTCCGCTCGCCTACCATGGTGGTTTTTTTATTTCACTGTTGAGAAAGCAGTGAGAACTCTTCTTTGTAAACCCTAGCCTCCCTTCATTAAAGGAAGGTAAGTCCTAGGTGTAGGAGTCTGCAGAGTCAATCTGGCTGCCAACTACTTTGAGAAGCAACAACCCTCAAAGGTTATCCGGGCCAGACTCTAGGAACTTGTATACAGCCTAGGGGCAAGATCCAGCCAGTTTCTTAGACAATAGTATGATGAAAAAAATCTGACAAGCGGGCTCGATATTCAAATAAATTGGACGAGAAGAAAGGACCCGTCAGGAGCAGGAACACATGTTTCATTGGATGCATAGTGAGGATATATATTAGCCACCAGTGCCAGGAGTTCTGAGAACCTCCATATTTGGATAACTGCAGCGCCACTACCAACTGCCATATCCACCTAATGCTAGCTATCTAGACAGCTCTACCTTGGAGCGTCGTCATGAATAATATCCGTATCAACTTGTGTGTGTTATGGTATCAAATGCTTGCCTTGCAACCAACCATCAATATACGCCGTATCGTACATTCGAAATTCACGCCGCCAATCAATCATGTCGAGTACTAATCGTACCCGAAAACGGTCCCTCAATGCTATGCCAGCAGCCCCAAACGAACCAATCTTCTAATCATCAAAGACATAACAATATCCGGTTAGGTGTCTTGGCTATACTGAATGCCGAGGCCGACCCTTCTACCCTCAGACATACCACCCACTCTGGCCTTCTTGTTAGGACTAGGGCCAACAGTTCGGCTGCTAGAGAGATCTTCACGTGAATCAGCACTACCACTGAACTGACGCTTGCCTTGCCCAGATACGTTCTTGTTCACCCCGCCATAAAGACGAGCCTGAAGCTTAGCAGTCTTGTCCACTGGCGCCGGCGTCACATCACGCGATCCGGCCGAGCTTGCGACGTCAAAGCTTTCCCGTGGATCACGACGGAGCATCTCACTTGCGGCTTGGCTGGCCTGGCTTTCAAAAATATCCTCCTCATCTTCATCCTGATGTCTTGAACGGTGCGAGAGGAACGACGACTGGGCGGCAGCCTGAACAGCTTGCCTAGCCAGTTCTTCTGTGTCCTCCGCCGAGATGGTGCTCTCTCGGCTTTGTCGGCCCTTACTAGGAGTGGTTTGGGTGAACCGTCCGCCAAAGCGATGGGGAGGCTCGGTGTGGGGGACAAGGTCAACGGAGGGCAGCAGCCCGCCATGTTCGCCTCGCGGACGGGTGGTGGGTGTTGTTGGGAGAGACGAAAGGGACTGCACCGCCCTAGTGTGCTTGGGGGCATTCCGAGGAGCAGGGCGAGTCGCTGTCGTTGGAGTTGTCGGGGCACTATTGTTCTCCTGGTGGAGGGCTTGGAGCAGGGCAGCGAATCGTTCCTGGCCATGCTCGGCGTCGTTCCGGATAGAAGCATGCGTGTGGCGGCGGTTACCACGGGGTTGCTGTGGAGTCGACATGTAGTTACCCTTGGGAGTTAGGGCGCTGTGGAAGATTCCGCCAGGGCTGCAAAGCATGTTAAAATGCTCACGGTTCTCGCGAATACGAGTCAGGAGCAGGTCTCGCTCATCGGAGAGAGCCAAGTTTTCCTCCTCTTTCGACTGAATGACCCTCTTTGCGGACCGAAGACGCTTGCGGTAGCTCTCATTCTCGGCAACGACCTCTTCGTACCATGTTTTGAGCTGGTAATACTTGAGCTGTGCTGATTCTGCGGCAACAGAGAGCTCATTTCTTGCTTGGCGGGAGCTCTCTGCTTTTTTCAATATATCAACTTCTCGGCGAGTGATCTCGTGCTCTATGGCGGCTCGCGTCGCGTCCTCCTCTGCTTGCATGGTCAGGAGATTGAACTGTAGCTTGTAGTGAGCAGTTTCCATCTTAAGCTTCGCATGTTCGGCAATGCATGTCTGTAGCATAGCCCTGAGTTCGTCCGAGGAAGCCCCAACGACTTGGTCGGGACTAGGTGCCACATATTCGCTGCAAGGAGCGGCATCTCGCGAAACTGCGTTGAAAGCAGTGACCGGGGGAGTGAAGAGAGCATCAAAGCCGGGATGTCTCTGTCCGATGCCCAAGTAGCTAGGGCCGCCGACAGAGGTACGGTGTGGTTGTTGGGAAGATGGCGGAGGGGTCAGGGACGAGGGGATCATAGCAGAGTCGACATCTCTATCATCATTGAGCTCTGTTTTGAAGGATTGATTGGGGTCTATGGGGGAGCCTGGGTCTTGTGTTGATGGGATCGTCTCTTGGGAGCACGGGATTGCTATCGTGTCTTGCGGGGTTGAAGGAACAAAATCTTCGTCTTCCGGCAGATTGACGTCGCTGTTGGGCCTCTGGCCCTGAGATTCCACGTCCGACATGACAGTGAGACGGGTTAATCAACCTGGTGAGGAGATGGTAACAGATTTGAGGTTTTCGCGGTTGGGAAGATGTGCGGTAGACAGGTAGCGCGGATAAGTGGGCTGCGGAAGACTGCTGATGATGAAACGCCAACAAAATCGACCAGCACAGAGTTAACGCTTAGCAACTAAAGTCGCGGCCGTGTCTCTTGCACAGTCCGAGGTGGAAATAAAAACTTGCAGACAACAAGGACAGAACTTTTTGATGGCAGAGCTTGCAAAATTGGAAGTGGAAACCACCGAGTCTCTGACAAACGCAGGGATGGGAGCTTCTCATGGAGACAACACAGCTGGCGCAGGGGATGGTTGGGAGTGCTTTCAAGTCCCGTTGCCGTGTGAGACGAGCTGGCAATTTGGTCGGAGAAGAGGCTGGCCGACCACCCGTGTGGGCCAAATAGGGGTTAGCGGTGGGCTTGCTGAGTCATCTGGATCATCACTTTGCGGCACGTGGATATTGCATGTGAGTAGACGCCTGATCCTGAACGGATATCTACACTTGTAGCAGGCCGGCAGTTTGAAGCCTTCAAAAGGGGGTGTTGCGGGTGCGAGATAAGCATGGTGGAATCAGCCGCAAGATGGACATACATCTTCACTTGCACACAGGGCCTGCTTCACAGGCTTTATTTCCTTGGGAAGCCGCTGGGCTTCGCTGTGAGACTGCATCACCCATAATTCTTTCAAGTGGTTATAGAACAAGTACTTCATCCACGGGGCTGCACAAACTTCGGTTGATAATGGCTAAATCTCAAGAGGCCATAATCTGGAGCCCTAGGTTCGTGTAAGACTATTTTTGGTGCAATGGTAATATGTGGCGCCGTAAGCTATTTTGAATGGCAGGGACCGAAGCCATGGAAGTTTAATATTATTCGCCACGTGGTTATCTTCTTCAAGAGAGCCCTGAAGTGTTCAAACTTGCTCCTCGTTCAAATTTTCCCAGGCTATCTCCCATGGTTTCTCTATTCCACAGCTATCCCTTTAACAAACACCACATAGTGTTACCTCGCCGCTTCTCAAGCAGCCCTCCTCTCCTTTGCATTCCTTTTAATATTTAAATTCCTACTCATGCCTTCCACCAGTGAACGCCTCACCAAGGCAGCGATCTTGTATCCTTGCACTTGCTATTATGTCGCTTCACCATCACTAAGCAAGCTCGAGCTTTGGTCAGGCCATGCTTCATATGGCGACGGAAAACCTTGTCAAAACGCTGTCACCAGTGTCCTCAACTACTGTTCGGAGTGCGTAGTATGTGTTTATTTTCCGTCAAGTGAACAGAACCCTCCTGTGGAAAGTTGCGACTGACTTGGATAGGTTAATTGTCGGCGATCTCTTGATTTCCGAAGGAGCTTCAAATGCACGGGTTTGTCCCCAAAATTGGGCGCGATGGAAGGATTCGACATGAAGATTGGCATCCCGTACAATCAACAAGGCCCTGATTTCCACAGGTATCTATTCGTGGCGGCCTTCAAGCACGTCGAGCACTGGGTGGAAAGGGCAAAGGTCGTTGGCATCTTGAAGCAGCAAGAAATTCCTACACCGCCGCGTATTTTAATATCCTGGAGGGGGAGGAGCTCACAACGTGACACGGAGCCGCGGTTCATGGTAAACTTTGACGTCAAGACTGATGTCCCTAGTTCCGACATTAAGCTCAGGCAGTCCTGCATTCACCTTGTCCTCCTGTGTATCACGGGAAATCTGCCTGGCACAACATTTCTTCCTGGGGCCTTCTGGAGGGTTGCGGTTAGCATCGTCCAAAGATGTGGGGAAAAGAGCCTTGCAGAGGAGCACGACCTGATTTCGAAGGTGAACGAAATCTCAGAAGCTATGGAGCTGTCTCGTCGACTTACCTAGGGGTATAAATGCAATGGATTAAAAAGAAGCGAGAAGGAGGGATCCAGGATATACCGCCAATGGTGGCAAGAAGTGGAACGCTAGGGTATATATTTCCAACCCGACTCCTAGGGGCCTGGTTCCCCTAGCGCTAGACCATATCTATCATCCAGCATGCAATGCCATTGCTTACAATTGTCAGCCACTCCCTTTAGTTTTGAATACAGAAAATAGTTTGACAAGTTTTTGGTCTCGCGGCTCATTGGCCAAAGAACATCAGAAAAGGATGCAGTAGTTTTACCTAGGACCCGGGCCTGAATCACTGGTGTTCACTGTGTTTCCACTGGTTGACATGACTCTAGGATTCGAACTCCCTTTGTCCTCCAACAGGTTAAGTGATGGCAAGTGGAGGATGCCAAACCAAATGCCCCACACACCTGAGAGATAAATGTCTTGGACCAATAAGTCTCCAATGATGGTTCGTTCTCAAAACAAACAAACTCAAGTAGGGATATTGGTGAATTGACAAACATGAAACTGGACGATTAAGGGGCTATTTGTTTTTGTGGCCATCGGACTTCGTGCTTTGTCTCGGCTTCGAGACAACCAGACCAATAGACAAGTTCTGTCTTTGTCTATGTGGGATTTCAACGATATCACATCCACTGCCTTGAAGGAACTGTAGCCGCCGACGGAATCTAGAAACCCCCGTTAGTAAATGGAAAATAATAACCGAGGTAGAGAGACCTATATAAATATTAACCCGCGCGATGTGAAATTCGTTATCGAGTTGAGCTATGTCGTTACCAACCAACTTTACAAATCCAATACTCATTAGTAAATTCGTCCTGTTACACTCTTATTACATCATCTATATGCTCGTCTCTCAGTGCAAGACCAAATTTGAGGACAACGAGGCATTGGCGAAGCTATCGGGCGGTGCTGAGGTCGCGAATAGCCCAGCCGACTTGAAGAGACTTGAAGCAAGCAACTGAAGGGCTCGCGCTGAGAATAGAAAAAAGTATAAGGAAAATCTAAGAAAGCTCACTATACTACGTTGGCTCTAAGGCGGTACGGGTGACAACCCTAACACGCCCACTAACCTAACTTCATGAAGCAAGATCAATGGTTGCTAGCCTGTTTTCGAATGCTCTTGTGATGGAGGAGAAAAGTGTCAAGGGTGTCTACGCGGCTGGCGATGGGAGACTTTTGTGGCAGAGCGTGGTCTGATTTGTCTTCTGTGTGAAAACATCGAGGTACGGAGACGCATGATATCCTTTGTTAACATTAGTGACTGTAGCGGTGCCAGAGGTGCTCCCTGCTGCATTTGTACCAAAAGCCCGCGCCCGGGGCACCTCTTTAGATCAGGAGGCCATGTTTGAGGGACAGATGGAGAAAATCTGCCTCAAGGCTGCTGAGAAGAAAAGATTTGCTTCCTGCTTAGCTAGGTTTGGTAACTTTCTAGAGACAACCAAGGGGGTTCGACACTATGATAGCACTAGTGAGAGATAAAAACTGTCGACTACTTATAAACATTGCCATAAATTCCAACAGTGATCCACCATTAAAATTGAAAACTTTGGAAGGCATTTTTTGCGAGATGCTATCCTCCTGACTCCTCAGCCTCCTCAGCTTCCTCAGCCTCTGCACTCGACTCCCAGATATTCAAGACCAAAATGTATTTACAAGACTGACAGCGTGAGAGCGCGGAGCTAATGAGAAGACTTGAAGACTAAGAGGGGCAAACCCTCCTGACGGTTTGGCCTGGAGATGGGGCGCAATCACCATTCTATTAGTTATATTCTTCTTCTACGCCTAGTCTGCCCTGTTATATTTCTGCGCAGGGAATCCTTTTCATTAAAACAATGATGGTCATTTTACTATACGACCACATTATGGCTTTTAATAAAATATCAGTACTATAGTTCACTTAATACATACCACTTATATTTAAAATATATAGTTAGGGGTAGTATGGCGAAAGGGTAAACGCCAGCTCCATCTTCTAGAGGATTACAGTTTGTGTCGGAATAAATGTCTCGGCCAACCGCGAACAGTGCCACGAAGAAAGCACATTTGTGAATTTGAACACGGTTTAAGACAAGCTCCCCCCCCCACTTGACGGATGTTCCAAGGCAATCACCGCCCTGGGGCCTCCGAAGATCCTGATCGAACCCACAAACCAAAAAAACAGGGGTGTTGATTGCATTCCAGGGTCTGGGCTTTTGTGTCCCTTCGAACCGTCCGAAAAATAAACTAGATCCCTCCCGACAGCATCGCCGGCACTTGAGCGCCCTACCAAAACGGTCAACCCACCCTATCCTCGGCATTCCGACATTCTCGATAAACGGTTTGGTTAAAGAGACCTAAGAAACTTCAGAGGTACATCGTGTCGACATGATCGAGATTGCTGTCGGAATCGAAGCCAGGGACATTGTCTTCACCCACAGCAACTGTGACAGGTGCCACAAACGTGCACGCATCTAGGAGGGGGATGGCGGGGGAGGGAAAGAAACGAACCTCAACCGGGGAAAGACGTGAAAAATCATTCGACATCCTCCCGCCTCACCCAAATCTCCATAAATAATGTTGAAATTTGCATATCTCAGAGACCAAGCAGTCATCTCGTCGCGAGAAAGGGGAGAAAAAAGGCAACTCGACAAGAAGCCATCGTTTGAACGCTGTTTTTGCATCTCGCGGTCCCGTCCGGTTGTCGTAGAGTGGTGATAATGCTTGCGTTGGGCAACGCGGAAGGCACGAAAATACTCCGGGTTGGGGGGGGGGGGGAGTGTCAGAGACCGGCCAGGACAAGGTGCGAGAAACCACCATGGCCGGGGAGGACCGGAAAGATGGCTGAGCGAGGCGGAAGCCACAGCCGCTTGAGGCTCGCTCCGTGACAAAAGCTCAAAGTAGGATGCGCTTGGTTGCATCAGCTCTCAGAAAAAAAAATACTAGGTAGGTCACGTTCCTCAGACCGGAACCGAAACCTGTGGTTCATCGTGGGAGGATGCCAGTATGCCATAACCAGGGGCATGGGAATATCACGGCAACGGCAGAAATGAACGGGTGTAGTCTGTAGATGACTGCATGCAACATATCCGGTTGGGCGACATCGTCCATGAGAATTTTTACTGCATAAGAACCGGGTGCAGCTGTAGCCTGACAATTCTGTCTTGATCATCCTTCCTCATCTCTCGTGCGGCATCTACCATTCTTGGTGAACAGGCTATTGAAGCCACACCACCACACAGCCATACAGTGTGCTAGTTAGGTATGCATAACCTCGCTGTTGGGGCGCGCAGAGACGGGCATCTCATAAGGACGCACAAGGCCGTGCTCGGAAGAGGCGCCGGGAAGAAGATACCCATGTCCATGCCTGGAAGGTAGTTCCGGAGAAGCGAAGTCTCTACGCAGCCTAGGGGTGTCTCCCCCTTCCCAACCTCGGTGGTGTGTTATTTGCAGCCAGCGGTACTTTCACCTGAGATTAGGTGCAGAATTTGAATCCGAAGAAAGAATAATGATGACATGACTGTGATGAGTCCTCAGGATACCGTCATTTCTTCTTGTTCGCAGGTGTCCGAGGGGGTATGACCAAGGTTGTCTTGGAATTAAATCGACACAACTGTGCCGGGGATACTGTAGGAGAATTTATGTACGCGCATGGATGATGACCGACTGGATACGCACGGGGTATAGTCCGTACATAGCAGGGCATATTAACAGAGCTATCATGTACTAGTCTTGTAGGAGGCATCAGCATGACCACGGGTGCTAGGAACAAGTTGCAAAGACAAAGAGTCCCGCGGGACCGTAGAGCGAAAACCCCACCTTCCCCCCTGGTTACCGAATTCTAAGCCCCTTCGGCCACCTTCTAGCGGCCGGGTAGGGCAGAAGATCTAGACCACTCCACACCGTGTAAGGTCCGGGAACGTGGTCGCGGGTGAGACAGGTTGCCAATCAGTGTCGGCCGTTTGAGATGACATCTTTTTCTTCCATTACCTCTAGTTGAGGGCCAAGTTAAGGTCGGATTTCCCACTAGCTAGAAGTGCGCAGTTGCAAGCCGCGGACATATAGCCAAAAGGGATCCCAGTCTCATTCGCAAGTCCCAGGGATTAGCGATTGAAAGTTCCCCAGCAGTTGCGGAGCATTTCACCCCGTGGGCTGGTGATTCCGAGGTGAACAGAGCAGTGTAGAGTGGTATGAACCAGATATATTATTCGGGCAAAAAGGTACTCTTATGGCTTTTTGGAATTATGAAAAATATCATAATGACAGCCGCGTCTGACTTCTTTTTCGGGGGCACGTGGATGCCCTCTCGGGGGTCGCGACTTGTGCATTGAGGGCGGATGCTTGGTTACACGTGCACGAGCGACCATATCTCCGCGGCAGCCTCACTCGTGCCCCGCCCCCTTCCCCAATTTATGGTTGTAATTTATCCCTGTTTCCAATCCGAATCAACCGCGCCAAGTGACTGATTCGACTAGAGCCAGTGTCGGCCCAGCGACAACCTCGATTGCTATATTCCCGTCCAGACAGCCGACGAAGAGTGTGACAACCAAGGTGAGGCCGAGGAGTGGCCAGTGGCCACCCATCAGAGAAGTAGCTACATAGATCTTGCCAGCAGTGCCCACTTGGTCCGGCTTCTGAGATCTCCACGATGCTCGGGGTTCATGACTGCTCCTAGTGTATATTTTGACGTAAAAGTGTTTCACAAACGAACCGTGCTGAGTCCAAGGCTAGTGAAACCATTGTCGAGGGTAAAATTTTCTTAGGAAATCGGAGAGAGAAAAAGCAACGAGATGGCAGTGTTCCATGCTATACTCGACGCTGATTGCTCGCACGCTGATTGCTGGCAACTGGGATAGGAAGAAGAAACTTTCTAGAACCCCACATGACAGATATGTCATACTGTAGGTATGCCCTTGCATCACCCTGCTACAATGAGCGGAGACCATGTTCGAAAAGCTCCTTGGAACCCACCGCATGGAAATAACACCCCACCAAGCCGAGGAGAAGGTGTGTAAATGAAAGCCGGAATCACCCTTTTCGGGGCATATTAGATGATCGCACTCGCCGACGTTGTTCTTTTCCCTCCCACGGAAAAGATGAAAAGGAGTTACCATAATGATACGGTACGAGGTACAGAAATTAAATGCTCTGGCGGGTAGCTATGATGATAGGCCGCAATAGGAGCACGTTGTTTTGTACGGTCGCACAATTTTTGAACTCGATCTGGATGAGGAGCATGTGTGTGGGCGCATCGACCAGGACGACGGCTGGACTGGACGGGGCTGGATAAAGGACCTGAGGGTGGCTTGATGAGACTCGACATGCGAACAGCTCAGATAGCCGAAGGTCGGTGAGGGCAGATGGCGTCCATATGTGTGCACAGCGGGTATTCCGGACCCATGTCGTCGGTATTAGATGGCGCTCGATAGAAAGCTGTGTGGGGTCGCGCAGCTCGTGGATATTATCCCTCGAGGCTACGACTACTAGCACCTATGAAGGGGATAGAAGGTCTAGAAGTAGGTTAGGACGAAGTAAAAAGCAAAGGGGTACCAGCGCAGGAGGATCTGGACTGGTCCATTTGCCAAGCCCCATTTCGATGGGGGGCAACAGAGGCGGTGGGAACCAGTGGTCAGCAGAATCGTGCCCTTCTATATTTTTGCCTTGCAGATGTGACAGGGTCGAGTCAAGTCTGAGGGAGGGGGTGTGATGTATTTGGTGTAGCGTAAAGTTGAGCGCGTCCGGAGGAAGCACGTCCAAGGACATACAAATATGTAGTAGCATCAAGAAACCCCTGTCATTCCCCCCCAAGCGGATCTTCGCGGCATTCCAGGCTTAGTAGGCATTGGCGGCGGAATGGGTCGGAGAAAGGTGAGCAGGAAGCCTGGCATTGATATTGGTGCCCGACTGCTGCACGGATGTTATTAGTTACCACTGTGTGCGTATATAACGGAGTTATATGGAGTTGCTTTGCTTGCTTGCGACAAGAAGAAAAAAGTGACAGAAGTGGTACTCGCAGGAAACTTTCACCAGGGGTCCAACCCCAGTCTCCCAGCTTGGATTTTCCCCTGACTACCTAGCATCTATATTTCTTTTCTTTGTGCAATGACGAATGTATAACAGCATCTCGGACATGTGGTTTTTTTTTTACGAAGTGCGGCTCCTGCTGAGCTAGGCCTCGTGCGACAGAAAATTAGCACCCTGGCTTAGCTAGGTACTCTAATCCTGGTCGGAAAGTGGGTGAAGTCTAGAAAGTCAATACTCGGAGACGTGCGTACCTGTGGCGATAGAAGGGGTAGAGGAAGAAAAAAAAAGAAAATGTAATAAGAGGACAAGTCTCCCTTATGGAGGCATCGTGTTTTAAACACTGTCTAATCTGGTTTTCTCTGATTTTGGAAACGAAAGACAATGGGGATGATGTTGGGAGGTTGAATAGCCTCCTATCCTTGTACTCAAACTCCCAGCAATAAAAAGAATTTGTTCACTCAGTGTTCTCTAGAGAGGTTTTGTTTTGTTCCTTCCCCATATTTCTAAATACTATTATAGGCAACGACGATAGACGATGATGATTTCCCTATCGGGATCTAACAATATCCGACCACTACCCATTTATTTAACGTGGAGATTTTTTAGGTTTCGATACCCGCTGATAAGCCGATAAACCATGTGCAGCGACCACTCCTCGGACGAGGCTCTCTCTCCTTCCTCCTCGATCCCTCCACCACTTTCCCACGGCCAACAACAACAGCCCGTACCTTCCCCCGAGCTCCAATTTCAGCAATTTCAGCAGGAAGCATTTAGATTGGCTCTTCAACAGCAGCAGCAGCAGCAGCAGCAGCATCATTATCATCACCATCGTCGGCGACAACGACATATACAACAACAGCAACAGCAACATGAAGACCAGCTCCACAGGTTTGGTTCCGCCACGGAAGGATTTCCAGGTCGAAACCAGGTTCCCGGTACACAGCAATTATATCCAGGTGGGGCAGCACCCTCCCAGAGTAGACATGGAAGCATCCAGTCCATACAGAGCAACGAGTCCGTGCAACTCCAGAGTTTGATGGCAGCTCAGCAGCAGCAACGGCAAGGATTTGTGGAAAGTCAAGAGGACCAGAATTCTGGTGATGGGGACGGCTCTGCTCCTAGTAGCGAGCCGAGTATGGATCATATAATGAGCCGCGGCCAGCAGATGCAGCATCATGACCAGGTGCAGCAGCAGCAGCAACAACTGATGAGCCGGCGGAGGCCTCAGGCCTTGGGCGTAAATATAGGAAGTGGTGGCGGCTATGGCAGTGGTTTGACAAGCTATACAGTACCTCTAGCGCCGCGGGCGATCGCAATGGATGACGAGAATAGTCCCATTTCGCACGGAGAAGTGTCGTTTCTGGCCCAGTCCCAACAATTCGGCCAGTTCCAGGCTCAGCACTACCAATCCCAGGCGCAGAATAGGAATGCACAGCAACAGCCACTACTCACTTCCCCGCACCAACAACAGGAGCCACGCTCGCACCTTGCCCCAAACCATCCACCACCACCAGGACTAGGCAACGTCCGCCGGTCTTTTTCATCTGCTTCTCATCAGCAACCACAACAATCACCCTCGTCGCGCGGGGGCGGCTCAACTCGCTCCCATCATATTCACCAGCCTTTCAGTACCCACCAAGCCCAGGTTCAAGCTGCTCGTGTCCAAGCCCAGGCTCAAGCTTCTCAGGCTCAGTCTCAGCTCGGTCACACAGTTTCTGGACCTCATCCTCCTCTCCTGCCGCCAGACGTTGGCGACTCCCAAAGTTTTGGGGTGACTGGACTGGCTCCTCTTCCACACGCTTCGCATCCTTCTGGAATCCTCCATGCCGACACGTTTGGCGTCCAATCTCACCATCGCCATTCTTTTTCTCACCATCCACAACAGGATCAATCTCAGCCTCACCACGCCTTCGCGCCTCACCAAGGCCAGCTAGCGTCCGAGACACACATTCACCCTCCACAAGTCCCACACGGCTTCGGCGACCACTCCCACAACCCGTCATCGCTACTGGTGCTTCCAACCTCCACCGCTCTTCCCCTGGCTTATGATCCATCTGCATCGTCCTTCATGAGTGCCCAGGTCGCTGCCTTGAACACCCACCAGTTTGGGGAGGTCATGGTGAGCCCCCACGAAGGCGTCGGCTCCATCTCTGACATGGTCATAACCCGCGATACAGGCCTCGCCGCCGGCGACTCGCCCGAAGAAGGGTCATCGGCCATGGCCGGATCCCACAAACGCGCTAGGCCGGGTGACGAGGACAGTCCCACGAACGAAGAGGAGGAGAAGAAGCGCACCAGAGGGAGGCCACGTCTTGACACCAAGGATGAAACTGCTGCTGATGTATGTACTCATTTGATATTCTAACTCTACTATTCTTAGAAGTTGTACCTTGCATTTCGTGAACCGTGCTCACATTGTTCTAGCGCCGTCGAACCCAAATACGGCTGGCCCAACGGGCGTACCGCAATCGCAAGGAGAATGCCATTCAAACTCTTGAAAAGAAAGTATCGGAGCTCAAAGAGACAAATGAAGAGATGAGCAATGCCTTCATGAAGCTGCATGACTTTGCTATTTCCCGTGGATTACTGGATGCTGCCCCCGAATTTGGACGAGAACTTCGCTCCACCACGGAGAAATTTCTTTCCCTGGCGCGTCGATCCAATGAGGAAGCCAACAAGGACGACGAGGGAGCCAACGAAAACCAGGATAACAGCCCGGACGTCGAGGTACGCCGCCAGTCAGATCCGACATCCTGGAGCCAACCGGGGTCGGATTCATCCGATGGGATAACGACAACCACAGCTACCACCACGTCGATCTTGCTTGGAGGCATCATTGTTACCCATGAGGATAACCCAACTGCTACCGCCACCACGACATGCGCTGCTGCTGCTGCTGCTGCTGATTCTACGACTGGGGCTGAATATGAGGTTATTACACAACCTTCCATGGAAAACGCGAGCTTCCCCTATGGTACGTCAGCCGGAGCTGCAACAGGTGCCCGGGGTGGTTGCCCTAACGGTGTTCTATCACCTTTTGGAAGTGCAATGCTCCCGCCGCCAGAGACCTTCGCACATAACGAAGTCACCTTTGGCCGGCGGCTGCAGCGAACTACGCTCGAGCAGGCTATCTCCTTAGTTGATGCGCCTGGCATCCACCCAGAGCAGTTTGGCCGCGTTTTTGGATTTTGCCTCCTATTCGAGAACCGCGACAAGATCAGGCAGAGACTAACTAATTCAATTAGCGTGAACACGAACGAGACACTACACAACTGGCGATTCCCCTTTCTCCAACTAGGTGGTGCCGGAACTTTCCTACCCCAATGGCACAGCGCGGACCGAACCCTGAACTTGGGCACGGGCCGAGGCCCAGTGGGCAATGAGGGTATAGCGTCTCCCATGAAGCCGCAAAACTCAAACGGCTTCTCAACTGGACCCTTTGATCCTGCCATCATGGGGACCCGGGACAAGCGTCTCGGCACGGGCCATCGGATAAACCTGCCTGGATACGAGGGTGATTTCTTTGACGCCGACGAGGTTGAGGAATACCTCCGCATGAGAAACGTGGTGATCCCACCCCACGCCGAGTATGTCACTGTTGAGGTCGACCTGAACAGTTTTCCAGGTGAGGTCGGTACGGTCCCACATTGGACCGATATCGATGAGTTCGGCAAGCCTACCGTGCACCTCGCTAATTCTGCGAGCTTCTACGACAACACTGTCGCTCAAACGTCAACGGCGACAACAACAGCAGCGGGGGTTTCGGATGTCTTTTCCTCCATGCCCTCTTTGGTTCGAGGAACATCTCTCGCTCCCAACGGAAGAGCGTATGCTGCCGGAGGATTGAGTATAGACAAACTACTTCTCCCACCAGAGACCTCCATTCCCGACTACGGCTTAGGTCTAACTTCGGCCGACGCTTCAGCCACGGTCACGAGTAGCGAATTTCCATCGCCATACTACTTCAATACAAACTCCAACCACCTTCCTGCGGCGGAGTTACTGTCTAGTAAGGCGATCCCGAATCCCCGGAGAGTTGTCACCATCAATGTATCTGTATTCATCAACGGTACGTAACCCAACTTGACAGCAATTACATCAATGATATCTTTATCGTCGGGGTGCTAACGACATACTCGTGGATTTAGAACTTATTAGCCACGCGGTGTGCCTTGGAAGATCCCCCGGGTACAAGCCAATGGATGTGAATAATGCGTTTTGGGTTGCCGCCCAGGATTGACAGGCGACCTAGGCCATGTTAGAATTGCGGGAATGCTGAGCTTTTAGGGTTTATATTAGATCAATACCCCTGTGTTTTCTTTGGTCATTCTTCATGTCGGTAGGCACACGTCATCAGTGGTTTTGCGCCATTTGAACTCAGTATCACTGGGCGGTAGTTTTGCGAGTTTTAGACTTGGGTCTTTTGGGTCGACTTTTTTTCGGCCTCGCATGGATTTAGATTAGTATCATTTTCCTTCTAGTCTGCCTCTTGGCATGGAGTAACATGTATTAGGACTCTCTGGCAAGAGACTTTTGAAATAGGTATTTAGGGCGGGGGAGTTGAAAGGATATGGCAAGTAGGTCAGCCGTTCCAAATGTTAGTGCAACACACGATCAATTCCAATACCACAATCATGACTTTTTCACTTGCTGCCGTTGTTTCCATTGTATTGCGCCAATGTTTGGGGCCGGTGACGGACTTGCCGCACCCTTCTACCCCCCCCGTTAATACCTATCTCAAAACATCTCTTCGTAGGGAATCTTTACCACGTAACCACAGTCTATCCTCCACTTGTCATTTAGAAGAGTTTTCCCTCCATTCAGACCTAGACGGGGAGGGGAGCGGCATGGTGGTTTGTAGCCCACAACAATATACATCAGACAGGGAGGGTCCAGGAGTCGATTGGGGGCCAGGGGTCTGGGCCCTGGATCCCTGTCCACATTGGAGCGACCTTCCAGAGAGCCAGCAAATGCTGGCTGACCAAGACAATAATCAAGATTTAGTGATCTCTGGGCGCTGTCACTGATTAGAGAACCTCAGTATATGCCAGAATCCATCCGCACGGGCCGTCGTGGACCACGGGAACATAAAGTACTACTCAACCAAGCAAAATGGTTGAATGGGTTGACGTGCATACCGTGGATGTGGAGACTTGAAAAAGATACCTCTACGCAGCCCGAACCAGGTCTATATTGTAAACGTTCGAGTGAATAAACGTGCTTCTCTTCAAAGTTCCGTCGTAAACCAGAGTTCGGCAGTCTACAGCAGTCCGAGGGAGGAGGGATGTTTAGTACCCCTTTCCCTGCCCTAATGAGGAAACGTTAAAACCAGGGCTCAACAAGCAACAAACATGCCATGGTCCACTCGAGGTACTTCTCCCATTTGAGCAGAAAGTGCCTGACAGGGGAGAGATCAGAGAAAAGTAGTTGCTGGTATCCATCGGCGCCCCTCCGTTCAGCGGTGCCGGATTCGATTTTGGTTAATTGAGGTCCCATTAGCACGAAACACAGACATGTATTCGGCATGCCTTGGGGCGAACTTTTCTGGGGCTGGACACGCGGTCTGTGTATACGAGACTGAATTTTGGGTTTCCCTCCAAAGAGAGCAAAGGTCGGAGAATCCGCTCTCACCCCCCGACGATGGGCTAACGATGTTGGAATCCAGGAGCTATATAATGCCTCTTACGGCCCAGATTCTATGGACTTTTCCTTCTTCCCATCTTCGCCAAGCCAGGGCTTCAGCAACTCTGGGTATTTCATGTCTTTTCCAAACTCGTTCTCTTTCATTCATTCATTTTGAACCTTTCCACCAAGTTAGCTCTTCCAGTCCAAGATACCCCGAGCTCGTTTTCCATATCTCGACGGCCGGTTTCATTCTTCAAGCCAAGTTTCTCCCCCGAAACATCAGCCCCCACTATCTAAAATGCATTTCGCTCTTAGCATCTCCACCCTCATCTTCGCCTTCATGGCTAGCGTCTCTGCTTTCCCCTCGCAGCGCAGGACTATCACCCGCCGTGCCGAGTACACTGACGTTTGCGAGGTTGGCTACTGCACCCTGAACGGCGGTACCACCGGTGGATCTTCCGGAGATACCGTCACCGTCACCAGCATCGACGAGCTCTCTGGTGCCGTCAGCGCTGATGGCGCCTCCATCATCATTGTCGATGGTAGCCTCGAGGGAAGCGACACCATGAGGGTTTCCAGCGACAAGACCATCATCGGAACCTATGGCAGCTGTATGTACTTTAACATGATGCACTATTGTCGAAAATCTTGGAAACTTGATGAATTCTGACTGAGGCGAGTAGCTATTACCGGCGTTGGTTTCCTCGTCAAGGATGTGTCCAACGTCATTCTCCGCAACTTGGCAATCAGCAAGGTTCTTGCCGACAATGGTGATGCTATCACGATCCAGGCTGCTAGCAACGTCTGGGTTGACCACTGCGATCTCTCTAGTGACATGGATAATGGTAAGGATTACTACGACGGTCTCCTTGATATCACTCACGCCTCCGAGTACGTGACCGTCAGCAACACCTTCCTCCACGACCACTACAAGGCGTCTCTCGTAGGCCACTCTGACAACAACGGCGATGAGGATGAGGGTAAGTTTCCAGGAGAATAACTCTGCTCTAATGGAAGTACGCAATTTCCTAACTCCGGGACAATAGGCCATCTCCTCGTCACCTATGCCAACAACTACTGGTACAACATCAATTCCCGCGGCCCCAGCGTTCGCTTCGGAACCGCCCACATCTTAAACTCGTACTACCTCGCCTGCAACGGCGCCATCAACACCCGCATGGGCGCCGAGGTACTCGTGGAGTCCACCCAGTTCGAGGACTGCGGTGACGAGGTAATCGAGTCCAAGGACTCCGACGAGGAGGGATATGCTGTCGTCAACGACGTCGATCTCGGCGACAGCGAGAACACAGCCTCGACAGGATCCATCACAGAGGATGACCTCGGCTATAGCTACACCCTCGTCGGAAGCGACGTCGCTAGGGACACCGTCTACGGTACCGCCGGAAACACTCTTACTTTCTAAATTCTTTCCCGAGTTTGATAACCCCGGAACACACCCCGTTGCGGTGATAATGGGAAATGGATAAGGTGGTGTTGTGAACACCATGTGGATAACATCATCTAACCCCTCAACTAGTTACCTACCTGGGCTCATGGTTGCATGCATGGATTGCGGAGAGGAAAAAGAAGAAGGGTGGGAGGAAGCTTTCTCGTATATATTCTTTCACATAACGTACATTATTCGCCTGCTTGTTTTCGATTCATCATCATCAGAGATACTTATGCTCTCGCCCCGGACGCCGGACGTTGCCGTCTCCAGCCGGACTGTACATAACTACATGCTCAAATCCGGGCCAATAGATAATTTTCACTCGGAACTGATCAATACTCGTCGCTGCTTTTCTGTGAACTTTGATACCCTACTACTGGTGATGGCGGACGCGGAAATTCGGAGTACCCACAGATATTGACGCAATGCGAGGAAGTTGGATGAAATTCAAGGGAATTGCAAGAAACTGCCCAGGTACGGTATACGTTATACAGCTGTGGCATTGTCGCTGTCATGAGTAGCAAAACTACTGGTCGGATGTATTGTTACATGTCCCGCGGCCCTGAGAGTACTAGCTGCAAACATTAGGGAGCACCAAATATCTTCAAATCAATGTCCATGTTTTCACCGTCAGCGAAAGAGGGCGGAGGTACAAGGTCTGTTAGGTATGGAGCTTGAGTGCTGGTTAATAGTTGCGGGAGATGTGAAATCTAGTTGAAACAAGTATTTCTCTCACCACACTCCTACCGGGCGGCGTTGAACGAAGTTGAGAGAGAAAGAGGCCCGAGCGTTGATGTGGCTTAGTGATGTAGCTGTCGTGGCTAGTGAAACCAGATCCCTGTTGCTGGTCCGTCAACCCCCCCGTTGTTGGCCGAGATTTTTCAACTTTTTTTTCTGCCGTCTTCGATGATAGCCCGAGCATATCACCAAAAACTGCGCGTCCGAAAGCGCACCTCCTACACTAGACCCCACGATCCTGCTCGCTGTCGACTCACTTTATTTGTTCCCTTTGTAGACTGGTTCACCACGTCGACTTCGCCCTAACCGAGGCGACGTACAGTGCACCGTCCTGGTCGGCCTCTGCATTGCCCCTCAATTCCGAACCAACGCTGACGTCGACCCTCTTCCGACACATCAACAGACGAGCATTTAGACACATTTGTACACCATGGACCACACACGAGACCCGTGCCCATGGGTCGTCTTCAGTGACTTTGGCGGCGCATTTGCCATGGGAGTGCGTGCTAAACACCCGCCGTCAGTCGCTCTTTGCCACACAAAACGCTGACCACATACTCGCAAAACAGGCAATCGGCGGAACAGTATGGCACGGAATAAAAGGCTTCAGGAATAGTCCCTACGGCGAGAGGAGGATAGGCGCCGTCAGTGCCGTCAAGATGCGCGCTCCGGTGCTGGGAGGCAACTTCGGAGTCTGGGGGGGCCTCTTCTCGACTTTCGACTGCGCCGTCAAGGGTGTTCGCAAGAAGGAGGATCCCTATAACAGTATCATCGCCGGGTTCTTCACTGGAGGTGCTCTTGCTATTCGAGGAGGCTATAAGGCGACAAGAAACAATGCTATTGGGTGCGCTGTGCTGCTTGCTGTTATTGAGGGAGTGGGCATTGCGTTCTCCAAGATGATGTCAGGGAACATGAGGCTGGAGGTAAGTCTTTCTCGGACTGGGAGGGTTTTCGACGGCACGATGCTGATACATATGACTCCAACAGGCACCTCCACCACCGCCACCAGAGGGCCAGGGTCAATTGGCATAGGATGCATCATACGCTACCTCCAACGATTTATATACGGCGAATACTTGACCGAGCACACCCTCGAAATGTGTGCATCAACTAAATCCTCACCACTCCTGCGAATATGTTCTTGTGTTACTTTTCCGACCGCAAGAGATCGCTTCATAACCGCCGATCTCTTTTGGCCTTGTACTTGGACGGGGTAAATTCTAAATAGTCTCTTTGCGTACAGGTGTACGGTGTTAGATGTAAAATAAGCACCTCATTACTAGAGGACGATTCGGTTGGTTTTCGCGGGACAGCGCTACTACCCCGGGGGTCAGGCAGACGAGGAAGGTCCCATTCATGACAGTGGAATCATCATAATGACAAAGCCGAAACTTGAACCTCATCATTCCATTATTGCTTTGCTTACTACTAAAGTGGCTATAGTTGTGCGTACGGGAACTCAGCTGGACAGAAACTGTCTGTCATAAAGCCAGTCTTCCATGTTCACTACAACACCTTCTCCTTCGTGTTTGAAAGCAGGATCAGCTTCCACGCCCTCTTTCCATACCCGGAAATGGCCTTTCCCCTTGTCGTCTAACCAGGCTCGGAACATGCCGCCGCAATTATACTCTTGGATGATCTTGTACCCCGACGCCACGACATTTTCGTCAGAATCCTTGACAACTTCGCCTTCGATGGCTATCATGCCGCCCTCGCCTTCTCCAGTCTCGCCCCATCGCTTACCAGCGCTCTTCTGAAGCTCACCCCTTGGCCCCGTCACCTCCCTAACGGCATCAAGGACAGATGTTGGCCGGTACCGCGCGATAGCACCTACTTGCCTGGCAGCTCCAAGCCGAAGGAAGGAGTCGCCATTACCCGTGCCACTGAGACCCATATCGACAACTGTTGTCATACCCATTGATGTACTCGAGGCGCTAGTGCTGTTCGAACTCCGGTTGACAGATGCCATCCTACCACTGGCCCACGCAGGCATGCCCTTCTTCTCGAACTGCTCGGCCCAGAAACCAGCCCCTACGGTAGGGGTATCTCCTATCCGGCCCGTCAGCTTGTTGGTCATGCCACCCGTGCTCGTGGCGCAGCACACCACGCCGTCTCTATCCATGCAGACAGCACCGCAAGTACCCTGGGGGAGATACTCCTCAGCACTCCACGTAGCCGTCACGGACTCCCCTTCCTTCTCCCTCTCCAGCGCACGAACATGCTCGTCCCAGCGCCTTTTATCGAAGAAGTATTCCTTGGGAGCTTTCTCCAACCCATAACTCTCAGCCAGTTGCTCTGCGGCCTGGCCGAATATGAGCGTATGACCTTGTGCTGAGGGAGCATCAAGCTCTTGCCCACACATTCCATCTCGCATATTCATATTACTTTCCATGGGGCCCCTGTGTTCACCATTGCCACCTCCCAGGTCTTCGTCCCCATGCTCTAGCACCGCTTTCGCGAGCAATATGGGGTTCCTAACGTGGCTTAGCCCCATGACGCCGACTCCTCGCTTTTTGTACCCCCGGGACACCATGACGCTGGCTTCCATCTCCTGTACGCCGTCGCGCGTAAACACGGCGCCGTGCCCCGAGTTGAATAGGGGGTTGTCTTCCATGAGGCTCACTGCGCGCGTTGCGACGGCTAGGGAGGAAGGGTATTTATCTTTCTTTTCTCGCCGCCCTACGCCATCCTTGCCGCTGTCGCCTCCAGAGCGGTTGTCGTCGCCGCCGTTTTCAGGTAATGGTTTGTTCATGTACTCGGTCGTTATAGCGAGCTGTCAACATGTATCAACATAACACGGGTGTTTATTTTAGCTCTTGCGCGGATCTACAAGCGAAGGGGGGAATGACGGTGGGTGCCGGATAAATGTGAATTTGTTGTAATACGACTTGGAATATCACATCTTGGAATCCCACATTACGGGGCGAGCTGGACGTACAATGGTCAACAAGGCCTGTCGATACTCCTTGTACCTTTCCTGGGGGAGGTTGGACGGAGTGATGTTGCCTGCCCCTCCATGGATGATAAGCCGTGGCTTGCGCTCTGCGTTGGACTGAGGGTTGTCTTCCGGGCGCAACGGTAGGAGCATTTTGACGAACTATCTCGCGATTTAGGGACGGAAAGGGGTTTTATTCCTGCAGGAATAACTAGGAGCACTGTTCACGACGGTATTTGGAGTTTGGTTCAGTTTGCAGTTTCCAGGCGCTATCAGCGCTGAGGCTAGCGATGACAGAGGTACTGTAGCAACCCGAGAAGTGGTTGATAAGATAAGAACTACCGGATCCTGCTGAGTAATCATGGTTTCCCAGTTCCCGCCCCTACGTTGCAATTCTTAACCATCGAACTCCATCCCGTCTCTTTTCATCAACCAAGTTTTGATCAATTGTTCTCTTTCCTGAATTTCATGTTCCATTTCAGGTGTATCGCAAGCATCTTGCAAATTTTCCCTCCAATGGGACCTATAACTGCTGTCGATCAACAACGTCTTTTCACATGGGCTTGAGCATTCACCAACCACGAGCTCAACTCGGTTGCCTGCCGAGAAGCATTATGCAGCGATATTGATGCCTCTTCGCTACCCGGAACTCGCACGATAGCCTCAACTCAATTATTAATCTCGGGTTGATATCTAGCGACTGCGATATTCCACCGCCGCCTCAATGTCACCTCATGAGCTCGTTTTCGTTGGATTGATCATTGCTACATTCTGATTCTGGAAGACATGCTGAGTGATGCTAATATTCATGGATGCTACCGAACCTGGAGACTTGGAATTTGCACCAATACCGAATTGTCCCACCCTATCCGTGGTGGTTGTCTGGGGTGCATACCACCTTGCATTGCATTGCATCTTACTACGCTATGAGTATACTGGATTATGCACCCTCGCTGCTCTGCCTCCGAACTCTGAATATAGTTTCGCGTCGATTTGATGAAGCGAAAGTCCTCGACACCCCACGAGGAAAATCGAGGAATAGACCCGGCTTATCAACTTTGCCGACAACATTTTGCAAGAAACCTGAGCAAGAAGACGATGCTGGCAGATGTCGTTTTCTCTTATCTCAGTATACCGGAAGAGCTGACGTACAAAGAGCATAACTCGGATAAAAACGGCTAGTCTTGGGCGGCTCGTCTAGTGAACTAACAAGCTCACAAAGCAAAACATATATCTCTAACTATGTTCAGTAGAGGTATGTTTCTCGGATAGTTCCGAGGGTGCCGCATTCCGTCTCAATGTGCCTATCCCTGTTCATCCGAACTTAAGAGTTGATCTTAAGGTTGGATCCCCAGCTTCTTTGAACCGACCACAGAATCCCATCAATACCAATACCAAGACCAAATCCAACCAAGTAGGCATTCAGGGTTGCTTCCAGCGAGGCGAGCTATGAAGGGTAGGTGGTGGCAGATGGGCACAAGGGCTTACAATTTGCAATACGCGATGGTTTGCTATACAAAAACTGGTATGCATCGCATAAGTTCATGGTAAGCTTGAACTCACTCTTCACCCCCAATATAATGTTATATTTTAGTATCCAATATCTCGTGTAAACCCAATAGCCATATTAATATATTCCACCACTTTTATTCCGCTAACTTTGCTTAGGGACGGAGATGACTCCGCCTGCAAGGCTGTGTCTGGCTTTGAAAAGCCGAACACTTTTTTCGCCGTTGAACATATTGACCGAAGAGCTCCATGGAAACTCCCGCCGTCCGTTGTTGGAAGCTACAGCTATATGTAAGAGGTGGGATATATTGTTGGGACACAGCCAGGACTGCTTACCCTAGCGCCGGCTGGGTCAAGATCCAAAACACCCCCCCGCATAGCGCCCGGAGACAAGGACCGTCAATAATTGGTGGCATTTCTCCTCACAGCAAACTGCCAGCAGCCCTTGCCCCTGAAATTTCAATAATCTCGTGGTGCCTGTTACAGGGCAACCACGTCGACCGTTTCCTCGCCTCGCACCTCGTTCTCGTGCTTCAAGACGAACCGGGCTCTTGACAGCTCTCAAAAGGCTGGATATCCTGGTCTCGGCTGGTAGTGCCCGGATAACTTTCCTGTTATTGGTGGAGAGTGGATCCCTAGGACGAGAAAGATGGATTCCCTCCAATTATTCTCGACAGGGATTTGGATTTCAAACTTATGAGCTTTTGAAGAGGGCATTAGGGGGCAGGGGTAGGAATAGCTCGATGTCAAGGCCGAGATGCTGGTGATGCCTTCAGACGGATATATAAAGCCACCGGCCGCTGCTGATCGAAACATGAAACTTGTTTGTTTAGAGAGTCCAGCAAGCTCCTTTCTCTTCGACACTTTGCTTCGTTCCGGTTGACCAGCAGGCTGTAGCATCATTTCCCTTTCAGTTCTCAACTCGAAAAACTTTCACCAGTCCTTCACTTGCCTACCAAGAAGTCAATATGATCAGCAGAGCTGCTCTCCTGGCCCTCGTGCCGGTCGTCCTGGCCTGCGCCAACCCGGACACTAACTCCTGCGCTTCCTACATCGCAAGCAACGCCGCCACTGCCTCGCCATTCTGCGCTACATTCACCCAGAGTGTTGTGACTGCTACGGCGGACCTCCCTGCCTGGGCCAGCAACTGCAGCTCCAAGCCTAGCCACATCTCCAAGGAGTGCTCGTGCTACTACACCGGAGGTGCAGGCGAGACTACCTCCACGACAGCACCCACCACTACCAGCGCCGGAACAACCCTAACTACCTCCACGACATCCTCCGCAACGTCTGCCACTGCTTCCAGCGGCGGTGACTGCGGTGCCGCTTCCGTCGATGAGCTTGTCGGATATGCCTCGGGAACCACCGGCGGAGGCAGTGGATCGGGTACTACCGTCACTTCCTGCTCTGGTCTCGAGTCCGCCATTGAGGGTGGTGGTGTCATCTACATCTCGGGTGTTCTTGACGGATGCGACGTCCTTGATCTTGAGAGTGACACTAGCGTCATTGGTGTTGGCTCCTCCTCTGGTATGCTTAATTCACCTATACCATACATTAAACACACTCCTGTCCGAAATGCGTGCTAAAATTGTCTCGCTAGGCATGATCAACGGTGGATTCCGCATCAAGAAAGCTAGCAATGTTATCATCCGCAACCTTGTTATGTCCTACCCTCCCGAGGGCGACGACCTTATCTCTCTTACCGAAGCCACCAACGTCTGGATCGACCATTGCGATCTCTCCACCGCTGGCCTCACCGGGTCCAAGGATACTTATGACGGGCTTCTCGACATCACCCACGCCTCCGACTATGTGACCGTCAGCTGGAACAAGTTCCACGACCACTGGAAGGGGTCGCTTGTCGGCCACTCCGATAATAACGGGGACGAAGATACCGGTCACCTCCGCGTCACCTACCACCACAACCACTTCACCAACGTCAACAGCCGCCTCCCCTCCATCAGGTTCGGCACTCTTCACACTTACAGCTCTTGCTTCGAGGATAACCCGACCAGCGGCATCAACGTGCGCATGGGTGCCAATGCTCTTGTAGAGAGCTCGTACTTCTCTAGCACTGATAAAGCCATCATTACCGATCTTGACTCGGACGAGGATGGATATGCTAGGGAGGAGAATAACGTCTTTGTTGACTCGCCGATCGAAATTACCCAGGATACTAATTATAGCCCTCCATACAGCTATACGTAAGTTCCCCTGGCTTCCGACTCCAACAATTGAGAAGGGGTAACTTACTAATGAATTTTGATATAGCACCGATCCCGCCTCTTGCATCTGCGACTGGGTTAAGTCCAACGCCGGCACTGGTATCGTTTCCTAAGCGCACATCACAGACGTCCATTCACTTTGAAGAGGAGCTCGAAATACGGCATCCATGGCGATGGAGCCATTTCCGAATGGATGATAAGGTGGCTGTCATGACACATTCTCTGCCATACTTATCTACTGCCTTAAAAGCACCACTTTTTTTTCTTTTTTTTTTTTGAACACTTCATATCTGTACATATTTCAACACTCATACTTAGTATATACTCCAACATAGGTACCTACACATTGCGCAGCACTAAGCTGCATAATAAAAACACTACTTTTTATTGCCAGGTGTTAAGCTACATGTGATCCACATTCCCTTTCCTAGACTGCTCGGAATATTAGACTTGGTCATTGGCGTTCAACATTTCCTTTCTATTTGAGTTTTTAGATGTCTAACTCGCTAGTATGTACAGCAATATTGACAGCCTAGGGATGAAACAAACACGAACTACTTGGGAAACAGAAGAATAAGGAATATCATGCTTCTAATACAAAGCGGCGTAGAGCAGGTGGACGGGTTGATAGACTAAGCATGCCGCAACGCAGAATTCTGGAATATAACTAACAAGCTATGCAACTCGGCACCTTTATGCTAGTCTATTTTAACCATGCAAGGCACAGTAGCTAAGGACCTAGCTATCCGCCGTCACCTTGGGATTTTTTTAGTATTTCTTAGTGTCCCAAGTACCTCGATATGTTTTCAACTTTGAATGCACATGTCCCATTCAGCAAGACGGAAATAGACACTTATAAGGATCATACCAGATGAACGAAGGAAATGTTTGCTTAAAAAGGAACAACGAAAGTACCATTATCTGCTAGACTCGACTCATAGGTAACTGGGAAACACCTGAACTTCATCCGAAATCCTGCTTTCGGAGACAGCTATTCAGCCTGGCACTTGCTGCCCTGCATGATGGTGGCCAATGGTCGTGTCTTGTGGGGAAAGCTTGGATGACATGCAGCCAATGAGAAGTCTCTCTGGTTCCTTCTGTTTTGTTGCTAAACCCAGCCCCCTGCATTTTGCGGAACTTCATCTCCAGCCGCAGTTAGGCCGCAATAATTTATGTTAAAGCTATCTACCAAATAGCCCGGCGATCTTAACAATTGGTAACCGCTGACGCTGGACGTGCGAGAAGTTTGCCTCGGTGCGCTTGCCTGGAAAGGAGGCTCAACACATCATAACTTCCTTCCTTCCTTCCTACCTTATTTTCCAGGACTGCTAACCTTATTTCACTTCATCCGTGCTAGTAAAGAGTTCGCTAGGAAAGTGCCGCTTTTGTGCCTCCCTCATTGTGGCACCTACCGCCGCAGTACCTACACTCTAGTCCGCTGCAGCACCAGCTACTGACTGCAGAGGAATGCACCCTCCTCACCGAGACCTCTCACCTCGCGCTTCTCTCCACCTTCTTATTATTCTCCCCCATCCTAGAACACCCACCCGATATCTAAACCTCATCGCAAGTTACCACAATAAGCACCTTATATTTGGCATCACAGCCAAATGTTAGGTACTATGCCTGCGTCTATAGTCGTCAAGTCCGAGCAGGGCAGCAGCTCCGGTCCTACGATGCTGCCTCCAGTTTCCGTTCCTGGTGCGCCTTCTCTTACGACCACAGCAATCAGGAAGCAGCAACGGCGATCAGCAGCCCGTAAGTTCGACTTTCTTATGTTATTGAGAAATCTATCTCTTGGCAAACTATCTTCATCTCTTCATCCCCAGCACCATCCATCTCACTTGTACGGCCACCCAATCAATGCCAACCTATCTCACTTACATGCGCCTTCTTCTATCCATCCATACTATACGCGAAGTTTGTCTAACAATTTGATCTAGCAACTGCTGTGAGCCACGGTACCGAGAACGACACGCCTTTGCTTATGCAAGTTCGTTCTTTAGAGAACAGCATGGTCAGCATGCCAGCATCCCAAACTCAGTCGTCCGAGGGCGACGACCTTGCCTTCATGCCGTTCAAGAACATTGGCGTCGCGGTGAAGGCATGCAACGACACACTTGCTCAGCTCCAGCAGTTGGGCGTTTCCCACGTTGTCAGCCTTCCTGAGCTTGTGTTGGTTGGTGACCAGTCGTCAGGCAAGAGTAGCCTCATGAGCTCGATTGGCGACCTCAGTCTCCCTCGTAGCGAAGGCGTCTGCACTCGATGTCCAATCCATATCAGGTTGTCAAGTAATCGAGAATGGGCAGCGAAAATCTCGCTCCATCTAGACTACAGTTTCCCAGATACACCCCGAGCCAATGGCGGCGCTCGACTGAAGGTAACGGCAAACGACAAGTTCCCTCCCTGGGTTCCCCAAGCCCGAGAGACGATTGAATTCAAGGTACTAGACAAAGACCACAAGGGTGAGATAGAAAATACCCTCAGGTGGGCCCAGGTTGCTCTTCTGTCCCCCGGCATCAGCCCCGAACAGTTTGTCCCTGGAGTCGGGCACATTGCTGCCGAGTCGACTCTAGCCGAGCAAATGAGCATGGCCAAGGCTAAGTTCAGTCCCAACATTATCGCCCTCGAGATTAAAGGCCCTGGGCTTCCTGATCTCTCATTCTTCGATCTACCTGGCCTCATCAAGTCTACTGCCAACGAGGAGGATACCTATCTGGTTAAGGTGGTGGAAAACCTAGCCAAAAAGTATATCAGCCACGAGAAGGCGATTATTCTTTGGGCAGTTCCCATGACATTGGACCCGGACAATTCGTCCACTTTTCAGGTGATCCGAGAGATGAAAGCTACCAACCGCACCGTCGGCGTTATGACAAAGGCAGATCTGCTGCAGCCTGGGGACCATGGCCAATGGATTAGAATGCTACGCGGTGATCCCAATGCATTTCGTGTTGGTCACGGCTACTACGCCACGGCTAGGCCACAGCAGTTGGATCCCGACGACGCGACAAAGTGGGAAGAGGCTTTCTTTAATGGAACTCTAGACGGCCACACTTACGTCCCGAATTACCCGTGGCCTTACGAATTTCAGCATTTCAATCAGAGAACTGGAGTTTCTCATCTTCGCAAGTTTCTCTCCGAGAAGCTGGGCGAAGAGTTTGCCAGGAGGTAAGTCAACTTGAATCTCCGGGAAAGACCCTTGCGGCGCATCCCTACTTCTCCCCTAGCAATAGCGGTTTCTAACAAGATGTCGCATGATATAGTTTGCCGTCCATCAAGCGAAAGATTTTGGAGCAGAGAGACCAGGTCACCACGTCCTTGGCTGCACTTCCGGAGCTGCCGAAAAACGTAGAATATGAAGTTCGTCGGTCGCTTTCCCAGTTCGTGGGCCACGTCAAAAAGGACATTGAGGACGATTCCTTCTCATCAAACTGGCGTCAGCTGTCCATGGCCTTTCAAAACTGCATCGTTGGGATGAAACCCCGCTTCACAGTCACGGACCATTCCGACCAGCGTAAGATTATTGAGATCGGCGATTCTGACGACGAAGGCTCTAACGGCACTGTTCCTGCAACGCCAACCCCAAACAGGAAGAGAGCTGCTGAGGCTGATGCCATACAAAGCGTGTCCCAAAGACGCAGACTTCAAGGCGCTACACCAATACCGAGGCACCCATATTCGCCTGCGGGTGTTCTCGTAAAGAGGGAACCGGCTAACGGAACGCCTGCTTCGGTCGCTTCCTCGCTTCCCGCTCCCCAGAACCCTGGACCCGGTGCTTTCACTGATATCTTTGCTTTGTACAGTGGAAGCGGAAAGAATTTCATGACCATCCGTCAGATACGAAATCAGATACAAGCTATGGGAGCAGCCGGCATGCCCGATGTTGTGGACAGGAAGGTTTACAACTCCATTTCCATGAGAGCAGTCAGCAAATGGGAGCACCCGATCATTGCTCTGGTCAATGCGACTATGAGCCTGTTGAGGTCCGTTTTCGAAAATGCTCTTGGCAGGGCCTTGGCCTCCCTGCAACGCCGTTTGGTTTACAAAGAGAGCATGCATCACATCCACCGATTTCTTGACAATCGTCGACGCGAAATTCAGGAACTCTTGACTCGAATGTACAGGTACGAGAGTACACGCCTCTTCACCATCAACGAGGAGACTTTGTACCGCTACCGGACTTCCGAAGGTGAACTCTTGCGTGAGGCGCGTCACTACTATCGATGGAAAGCCTACAACGGAGGAAAGCAAGCGGTCCCGTTCAAGCCGTTGGCGCAAATGACGGAGGAGGAGCGGGCGAAGGAAGTGAAAGAGAGAGAAAAACAAGCCAGGGTTCTCAGTCCTGATACGTGGGGCCAAGAGTTGGGCGTTGCCGCATACGTTCGAGGCTACTATTTGACGGCGGCCCACCGATTCTCTGAACTTGCCGCCATGTCGATAAACAATGGGACCTTCCAGGAAATTCCCGAGAGCCTGGACTGCTACCTCGACAAGGAGCTGGGACTTATTGGCAACACAGGCATGTTTCACTCCAGCCCCATACCACCGCGTTTGGATTTCCGTGTGTCGCAAAGCGCTAATCATTCCGCAGACCCGAACAGGTTCCACGATTTGATGGAAGAAGACGAAGAGACCGGCCGCAAGCGCCATCAATACAAAAACCTCAACATCAAGCTGAACCAGGCCATGGATTCAATCACAGAGCTCGAGAAGAACTACGCGCGCGAGAGTGTCGTAACTGTGGACAACCGATTGTTTGCGCATTCCGATGTGGATGCCGCATCCCACAGCGAGCTGGACGGTTTCGACTGCGGGGCCGTCTAGAGCCTGGGCGCCTAGGCACACGGCTACTAGTGTTGCTATGTCTTTCCACAACTTTTGCTCCACCTGGTTTGTCGTTGTCGGGATGGACGATGTGTTGAAGTAGCATTTTTGGCAGAAGGAAGGAATGCCCGCATGGAATTGTGCTTTTTGTACCTGGAAGATGTACTTGGCCATACTGGTCTGGTGGTATCGTAGGGTGGAGGAGGAGACATTTATTAGTCTGCCGGCCGGATTTGGCGTCACGGATATTACCGGGAGTAGATACGTGTACCGTGTGCTTTGAGGTTGGCTATCCGGGACTCGCATGGCATATTGCAGCAGTAGAGAGGAATGCTTGTTGCTCTGCGTCGTTTGTTTTTTTTCTCATTCTACTCTAGGACGGGATTATATGACACATCTTAATGAAGGTGTTGGTGTCTCAGCAAGTGTGGACGAACGTTCCCCCTACTTATGTTTGAGTCCTCATTGTTAGACGTCTATTGCACTGATAATACCGATGCCGATGCCGATGCCGATGCCGATGCCTGGGAATTTCTTTTTTGCACCGGGCATGTTATGGGAGCGAGGAGGTTTTTGTATTATTACCTCTACCACACACGCGCACACACACACACACACGCGCATGGGACTAATGAGTAAAGGCTTCGATGATGAGACGGCCTTTCTTGCTCCTTTGGACACAAAACATAAATAATTGTTCAGACGCTCGCCAACAACTATTCGGATTTTTACACAACCCATGAACGGGATTTCTCCTGACCAATTCCTAAGTCGGTCCAAAATATACCTTCCGAGGTCCTTATGGCGCCGCGCAAAGAAACATATAGACACACTCAGATCATATCCATCAAGGGCAACTCAGTCTGCTAAAATTGGAAATCAAGGGTATATCGATACTGAAAAGGCCTCGTGCCCATGTCTAATATGTGCCCATTCCAAGGCTTTTGAGAACCCGCTCCCATGCCGAAGCACATATTCTACATGTGAAAGGGATGCCATTTCTCTCCTTCCCATAACCTCGTCTTCGAATTTTTTGCGTTCATCATCAGGTGACTGTCCGCCTAGCTCTCCATGATTGCCTCTCCATTCAGCCCAATTACATGATGATTTCATTAGCGACATCCCTCTTGAGTTCCTTGTACGGCAGACACACGCAGTTCTGGACCCTGACCTCGTCACCTACAGCGCATTCCTTGCCGAGAATAGTGATGCTCTGGACCTTGACTCCATTCTTCACAATGCTGGTCTTGTGAGAATTGGCGGGAATGGCGGTACCCTCCACGCGGGCCCAAGCGCCGACACGGCCACCCCAGCCGACGATGGAATACAACACGCAAGAGTCGTGCTTGACTTCAGAATCCTCCAGGATGATAGACTCCTTAATCCTGGCACCAGCACCAACGTGGGAGCGAGGGCCAATAGAAACGTTGGGGCCAATCTTGGCTGTGGGCTCGACCCTCGCAGAGGGATGGATGAAGACGGGAGGGATAATGTTAGGGGTTGGTTCCGCCAACTCCTTAGACTGGCTCTGCAGTGCCTGCTGAAGGTAGAGTGCGTTGGCCGGGACAGCACTACCTGCAGTCTTGATTTGGCGCCAAAAGTCCTTAGTCTCGTACACGTAAAACTGCTTGCTATCGGCCATGTCGCTCAGGATATCCTGCTCGAGACGAATAACCTTCTCACGTCCCTCATCATCCTCGTCATCGTACATGAAGGAGCTCTCGAGGTTTTCACTGCTGGGGTAGCTGACGAGGCGAGGGCGATCGGTGCGACGCTTGATGGCGGTTTTGATGGAAGGAAAGATGGCCTCGGTGCTGAAGAGGTAGACGCCGCAGTTGATGAGGTTAGAAATGTAGGACTCAGGCTTCTCGACGTAGTGCAGCACGCGGCGGGTATGATTGTCCGATACTATGCAGCCAAAGGTGTTCGCAGCGTCCTGGCTAACTCGGGTGCCGAGAATGACGGCCTCAGCATCCTTGTCGACGAAGAGCTTGAGCATGTCGTTCAGGGGGAACGAGCAGCAGACGTCCGAGTTGAGAACAAAGATGCGCTCGGGGCGGCCCTTGAGGAGGGCGTCGCGGAAGTGGTACAGGCCACCGGCCGTGCCCAGTGCCTGGTATTCTCGGAGGTATTTGATGGAGAGGTTGGGGAACTCGGTGGAGGCATCCTTGATGAAGTCGCGGAAGACACTCTCCTCGTAGTATCCGATCATGTACACTTCGTGGATAGATGGTACCTTGCTGACGGCAGTGACGCAGTGCCAGAGGATGGGGTGGCCGGCGACATCGAATAGAGGCTGTGTTCATGTGATATGTGTCAAAAGCTGAAGTGTCTCACAACATGGAAGGATGGCATGTGTTTGTTGATTGACGGTTCTGGGAATGGCAGGAACATCATGCTGGAGAGGCCGGAGAACGCACCTTGGGAACGTCGAGAGAAAGTGGCCTGAAGCGGGTTCCACGAGAAGGGCCTCCAACCTTTGAAAAAAGTACAGTGTTAGCTTGGCGGTGATAGTAGAACGTCGCTGTGAATGGACATGGCCATCTCCACTTTGGACTCAGTGTTGAAACTTGGGAGCCAAGGAGCGCAGGCCTCGCGCGGGGATATGTAGGGTGGGAGCTTTACCAGGATGACCGCTTTTGTTGAGGCATGGCCTTGGCCGCCGTCCTTAGCACGGTGAGGGATCGTGGAAGGAACCTGAAGAGACATGGTTGCAATCTCGAAGGAGGCACTGACAGATTCTAAGGTTTAGGAACAAAGGCAATGCCTTGGTGAGTGGCAATGGACGACGAGAGTTGCTGGCCGTTTGTTTAATTCAAGGTGGCGGCGGGAAGATGAAGCGCTAAGACACACCCTGAACAGCGCATGGGCCACATTAACACACTCGATTTGTGGGGCTTTATCGATGTATTCATGGTGGTTTGTTGCTAGCGGGGAATGGCGGTGAACAAAGTTGCACGTGCTAAATCCCAATGCTGTCCCAAGCTCGCGGAGTTGTGTGAACCTATCACTCTCAAAAGGGGTGATCGCGTTGATCTCGGAGTGATACTAGTTAAGCGGAGCCAGGCATCTAAATTGACAACTAAGTCCGAATTGCCAGTAGCAATTCCAAATCTAGCCAATTAAACACTTGCCAAGCAAAGGAGAGCTGGTTGTATCTTCTTATTGTAGGCCGCCACTCTGCATTCAATGTGACCTTGCCATCGGGGGTACTATAGGTGCTTCTTCCCCCTACCTACTATTTGCCTATAGAGACATTGCATTGAGAATGGAGGTTCGAGTGGTGGGACCAAAAGATGTAGGCTCATCTCATAGCAGGCAACTGGAGTGGAAAACCAATAACCTGACACAGCACTGCCTACTTATGGGCAAAAACAGAACTAGGAGGAAAAGAAGGAAAATGAGAACAGGGATTGTCAGTTTGCAACTTACCTTACAGAAGCTTATGCCTCTGGGAATATCTGGACATTGCCCGTCCATCCTCATTTTGACCCTGATTTATACCAAAAACCCGAATTGCTGGGTCCGAAGATACCTTGATTTTGATTACCATACCGAGCATGGCTCGTAGTGCCCCAATGTAAGCCCAAAATTATAACGACCCGCCAGTGTCTTATCCAAATATCTCATGTTCGTCCTGTCAACTGCACCTTGTTGCCGCTGCGTTAAATTGGAAATTCAGATACTATGCCTGCCACAAACCAAACCTTGGATGACATGGCTGGCAATTGGTAGCAAGTGGATTGGGGAGCTCGCTACCTCGGATGCCTGCAATCTCGCGATATTACCCTTTTAGTTTTTGGGGATTTACAGGACGGGGTAATCCTTACGGCGGCGATATGGCAGGAAGGCTCCAAGAATGTCTACTCGTCCAGAACATTGCTCTGCAGTTTCTAGAAAGTTGCTCGTGATGAAGCTGTGGTCCACCTGTTGAGCAGTACCTAGAAAGAAACCGAGGTGATAGGTTAAGAATGGAAACCATCCAGCCCGGTTTGTACTGTCCAAATGACTGCGCAGCACCACTACTAGAAAGCGACTCCCTTTCCTCGGTCTCCTTCCGCAAATGCTTCTGGGTAAAATACGATGGACTGAGACTTACACGGAATGCCATTTGGCAAATCGAGAGCATCTGAGAATCATCTTCATGCGGAAAAGCAGTGTTCGTGTCTCATACCTAGCCTTGCCCCGGATTTCGTCTTCATGGTTGACCATGGCGACCTATTTCCTCTGCCGTGCGTAGGAAAATCCCAAATAGGAAACGTACAAATCGCCAGTGCGAGCCTTTTTACGAACAACCAGCGTTAATTAGACTGCTGCGAACATCGATGTTAGGACGATGGGACCGAGGTTTCCCCCATTGGGAAGTCAAAAGGGAAAATGGCGACGGGTCTCTATGTTGGCCGAACACTCGGGCAAACAAGTGAGTGGATAGGGTTGACGTTGGGCACATTGATTTTGAAGAAGACTGGATGCATCTCTGACACCTCAGAGACTTGACGATACTGGCAGTCCGATGTTTTTGAGGTTTAAGGAGGCGGAGCACAAGCTTGAGACTGTCTGCTGGTAGCGCATGTGGGTCCGTGTAGAGCACCCTTCGCACCCTCGGAACCTCCTTCCGCAAAGCAAAGCAAGCCCCTACCACCCCGGGCCTTCTCCTTCCACGGTCCACCCAAATGCCGCCTGCTGCTATGACGTAGCAGGAGGGCCGGCAGTTAAATTTCACTATCGCGGCGGAGCGTCGTTGCCGCAAGGAGAGTTCGGAACTCCAGCCTTGCTCACATTGGCGGTTCCTAGCAAAGACTCGCCTACCCACCGTTGACTTGGAATGAACGAACACAGCCTTCGGGTTAAGGGACGTTACGGGCTCTTTCTTGCCTTCCAGAACCATGGCGCACTCCGCCTCACTCAATCAACAACGTTGTTCTTTGCAAGCACTCTCGTGCAGCCTGGCCAGGCTTTTGATGTTTCTGGCGAGACCCCAAGTTGCAGGAATCTAGCCCCTAGCTAAGGCTCGGCGTTTTGACATAAAAACATACTGACGGAAGCAATTGGCCGAGGCAAAGGTGGCGGCTATTCATGCCTTCTCAATATGCCATACACGGCTACCACACCCACAGCCCGAATTACTACATGGTATAGTCTAGGGTCATCTCGGAACCCACTGCCTCTGTCACTTCTCAACCAGCCAATCGCAAACTCTCTGGTATCCATGATCGCCCGGGGCGCCATCGATCCAGGCCTTCCCTGGGGAAGTCACCACTGCCCAGTCTTCAATCACTTGGCTTGTGTTTAAAGTTTAACGTGGATCTCCTGGTTCTGCGCCCACGAAACGACGGAGAAGCTCAGTGCACCGGCAGTTCGATCTTTTGATACTCAAGGGACGGAAAGCTGGCGTGGCCAATCGCATCACGGATAGAAAGATCCACGTCAATGCGCACCCCTGAACACTGCAAACTCTCACCAAAACATCATGGGACAACCAGGAAGAAAAATGTTTAAGCTTGATCTACTGAGTAGCAGAAGATCTCCAATGCCCGGATCTTCAATACAACCTTGACAGCCTCGAGGACCTGGGGCTCTACTCTCACCAGCCGGCCATAGGCTCGGCGACGGGAATCAGCGCTTGATGGGCCCCTGTCCCGTTTTGAAACAGCATGTGCACTCCCTGCAATTGAGTCAAAGCTCTAATCAGATCTCCCACAGAAAGACTACGGCCCCAATAATCCCTACCACACCCCTGAAAAGGTTGCCGAATAGCCCGGAGCACCTACGATATGCACTGTACCAAGTTAACGCCCTCGGAAGGTTCCCTGCTTTACGTCCTCGGTATGAAGCGACGAGAACCCCCTCCAAGCCTCTAACCACAATACCTTGCTGGGCGGCCGGTTGGGCGGCACAGCCCTTCAACACTCTGAGGCAGCCTCTCGAGCTATAATGCTACTGTACCTACCCTCCAACACTGTTGGTAGGGCTCTGACCCAGATTTGCTTTGGCAGGTCTAATACCCACCCTCGAAGCAAGAGAGACTCGCGATTGGACACATGAGCCAAGAATTTTTCATCTTTCCTGTTTCGACAGTATCCACTGGAGAAGCATTTGGTACCCCTACCTCAGGAGGACACAGACATGTTCCACTTGGCAGATACGGACAGGTCTTCCCCACTGGCCGGGCGCGTTGACAAGGTTATGGACTTCTCGCGATAGCTTCACCTGATGTTCGGCAGAGGCAGTGCAAGTCAGAGTTCTTGTCAGATCGTTTTAGCTATCAGGAGACTGAGTAGCGTCGTCCGGTGATAGAGTTGAATTGCTTGACGAACAACATTGCTGGAAGTAGCTGGAAGGTTTTGGCTATAAATCGACGTATTCTCCCACCTCTACTTCCCACCATCTCATCATCAACAACAGCATTTTCACAGTAGCAGCAGCAGCAACAGCAACGAGCTAGTCTCACCAGAAAGTTCTCTACCATTTTCTCTTCATTTCTTCGCCCTGCCGGTCAGATAGTTTCTTTCTCGAGACCTATACCTTAATTTCTAAACACTCAATCCAATTCACCACCACCAAACACATTCACAATGCCTTCCTTGAAGACCTCCATCACCTACGCGGCCATCCTGGCCACTTCCCTGGTCTCCGCTCACGGAGCCATTACTGAGGCCACTGGCGATGCTGGCGGCACCGGAATGGCCCTCGGTGTTGACACCTCCACCCCCCGTGACGGCACCGGGCGTGATCCCTTCCAGCAGGACAGCACCCGATTCCGTGGCGACTCGGCTGATACCTTCGGCGAGACCCTCGGTGCTGGTGACAACGATCTCGAGTCCGGAACCTCGGCCATCATGGCCGAGACTGGCGATATGCTTCCCCAAGTTAGCCAGGGTGGCGAAATCATGATGACCCTCCACCAGGTTAACAGCGACGGGGCTGGCCCTTACACTTGTATGATCAACGATGATGGCACGGGCACCAACTGGGAGGAGATCACCGTCACGCAAAACGTCGAGGGCAACGACCGTGGTCGCAACAGGGACGGTGAGGAGACCGACTTCGCTCTCAACGCTGCCATCCCGGATGATCAGGAGTGCACTGGCACCGTCGCCGGACAGGACAACGTCTGCCTCGTCCGCTGCGAGAACCCCGCTCGTGCCGGTCCCTTCGGCGGTGTCGTTCCCGTCCAGATGGCCGGTGCCGCTGCCGGCAACTCCACCGATGCCGCTGGCGATGGTGCCGCCAAGGCCCGCAGAGCGCTTGCCCGCGCTCTCCGCTTCGGCAAGCGCAATAACCTGTAAATCGGGATCAGCGATCAATCATGGCGTCAGGAGATACAGACGTCAATTACCCCGGAAGTGGCATCTCTTCTCTGCAATTACAGCAATGAGAGACAGGATGGTAGTTTATATACACTGTGAATACCGGCAGGTGTAGGGGATGATGAAATTGGTGTATATACTCACTAGGATGTCTCGACCTTGTTTTCTTTGTATTGTACGGGTTCGCATTTTTTTGGAGTTTTCACAAACGGATACCCATCTCCATACAATAAAAGTCGCATTCCAACTGCGTCATGGGCCTGCTGGATGGAGCTTGGATGACATTTTACACAGCGCAACGCGAAACACCTCCCCTCCCTACGCACTGTACATAGCACCATGAGATCGGGGCCGACCACGTACATAGAAATAAGTAGAGAACTTGCTTGATCACTCATTGAAGACCCTGTTCCATTTTGTTTCCCGAGTGACATTCTGTGACTGGATATCCCTTTTGTTTCTCGGTGTGAAATGGGCGTGGATATTTCAAGCCTCGGAATTCTTCCAAGGTGCTATTAGCAGGGAGACCAAGGTCTCGGAGGTTCATTCCCATTTGCGGATATGACATTTAACCCTGCTTCCTACTAAACTATTTGGTGAGTGCTGCCGAAGCGCCTGCTATCCCTTCTGTACTCTGTAGGATTGTCCCCCAAACTCTTTCTATATTCCTTCGTGATCCTGACATTAGTGCTGCTCCCGCTGGACCGGACCTCTTTGGAACACCTGGTATGAGGACAAAAGCCCTAGGAAAAATCCATGATAAGGCGCGACCGTGGAGGGGCGCGCTGGTAATGTCTTCCCTGCCCTCAGGATCACGGATGAATTTATGACTGGGTGGCTCGTCAGCCAATATTTCCCCAGCAATCTGTTGCCCAACCATGTAAGTACCAGTAGATCTTGTCGTTGTTAGGCGCATCTATGTACATCTTGTAGTATTTTTTGATGTCCGCGGGGATTTCTGCAAGATCGTACTCTTCAATGGCGCCTGGTGCCTCTCTGTCATCACGATCGTTCATCAACAGGTCACCCACCGGTATGCTGACTTCGCCTGGAGCGATTGGATGGTGGGTGATCATGTGTAGCTTTAGAAGTGACGTCCGATTTGGCCACCTTCTTTCCTGCTCGAGAGTCGTTCTTTCCCGTGTCTTCTCTTCCGACATCAGGATTATCTGAGTATTGGGGCTCCTGTTCGTTCGCCGTACCCATGGCCTCGTCATCTTCATTGACTGCGGAATCCACAGTCTCTCTATCTACGCCTTGCTAAGCTAAGCTTCGTCTCTATCTGCACAGCCAAGCCCTGAATCTTTCTTGGTATCGCAAAATTCAATTCACACGTGGTCATCATGGCCACCGCCGCTATCCTCCTAGATCCTTGTAGCAAGGACAATCGTTCATGATACCACCCCCCCTCGGATGATTCCCGTAGGTGCCGAGCGAATTCCCCACCAACTGTGCGAGGATGCAGCAAAGTTGCTTGATGGGGTGTTTGTCATCCGGGATGACGGGGTAGTTAAGAAAGCCTTCACTGCGGCGTTGCCAAACCTAGGTCGCTGGTTGTTCCAATCGATACCTTGCTCGAGGGTTATTCTAGGGGGAAGCATGGCCTAGTACTCCAGAGAATCTGGGGTGGATGGGTCGTCGCAATTGGATTGGTCCCAGGGCTTGGAGACATAGCCTTTGGCGTTGAGCCAGTCTCATGATGCGGTCGATGCTGTCTTTTCTTCATCACCTGTGGCAATAGTCGATGGGGATCAACGTTTTGTGAGATTATGTTCTGTTTATTCCATCTGAGAGACTTGCTGGGCTTCAACTTCCCCACTTGCACCCCTCACGATGTTCTCCTCGTCTCTTCTGCGTTTTATCTCTCCTTTTGGCTCTTCTTGGTGTGACCGTTTCTCTTTTCATTGGATTCGTCCTCAGATGGCTTCCTTTTTTTTTGTTCTGACGGCCAATGTACCGCCGCCAACTACCTTGGCTGCCTTTCATAATATATACCTACCTAGCCGCCTGCCTAGGCACACACCTTTGATTATATCCATAGATGTTATAAAGTATGAGCGATAAATTAATAGGGCATGTTTTATACATATTTTGATCGCGAGAACTAAACTTGCTATAAACTCTTATATTGCTATAATAAGCTAGTTGCCTCATGTGCCGAGCTCAGAAGTCGATTAGTTTAAGAGTTTCCGTGTCCGCCGGCTTTTACCCTGCCTACTCTTTACGCTGCCGATGTCCTTTGGACTCAAAGCCAGTAGCACCATTGATTAAAACTACCCCTTTAGTAGAGTCCGACGTAATACATATATTAATTACAAAGGCAGGCCCATGAGCAGGGGACCAAAACACAATCCCGTGGTATAATAACCGCATACTATAGGCATTTAGTCCTGCGGTATGCAAATAAAAACATGAGAGGAAATAAGTGCAGGTAATTATATCCAAATAAAACGAATAATAATGCCTACTGTGGTATTTCAAGTCTCGTATTTCACGGGAGGATGAGCATTGGGCCTGGGAGCGAAGCCGCGGACTTGCGAGGGGATGTAATAATTCGATGTAAAGAGAAAAGATAAAAGGCAACCAAGAATTCGTGGTATCCAAAGAATTATAAACCATCGATATTTTAATTTATTTAATAAAAAATAATAATAAAGTAAAATATACAGGTTAAAATAAATTATAAATTAATTTTATTAATTTTATTAATTTTATTATATTATAATATTCTGCTATTTTCGCTTTATGAATAATATTATATATTATATATTGGCCCAGCCGATTTCTTATATTAATATTTCCTAAACAGGCTATCCTGGTACGTTAATATAATAGCTTGTATTTAAACCAGTGGACATAGCCAAGTAAACCTCACCCCCGTTTTTGGCTATTTGGTTTTAAGCCCACGGGCTATACCTGACCCTGCCCTCCAGAAAGCATATTTTTAAGCCCAAGGCTCTTGTTATGGGACAATAATACGCCAAGATATCCATCGCCCGTTGTTAAACCGGGTTGCCAAGACCAATCCACCAATCCACCAATCCATCGGTAGGGACTACAGCTGAACATGGACCGTGATAACACCCGGCCATACCTGCCTGTATCCAACCACGGAGAGCATCGCTCCGCCCTTTCGTCCGTCCCCGGTCCCAATCCTAAATGCCACACCACAAGGCAACACCTCCCGTCCCATTGTCAATACCCAATACTTGATAGTGAGTCTTGGAAAGAAAAATGCTTCCCCCCCACAACTCCTGAGATTCGGCACTTGCTTCCCGTCTCGCTCCTCCCTCAAGCTGCACCCCGGAAAGTGCAACCCTGGAATGGATCTCGTGAGCCAATATTGTAGCTTCACCTGAAGTCTTGCAGCTTGGGAATACTACCTCAGATGATCTGAGCTCTTAGGCGATGAGCTGGTTGTGATGATAGCAGACTGAGTGTGCCCTCTGCCGTGAGCACAAACATCTCGTCTCGATCAGATCGGGACAGGAATTAGTACACTGGCACGGAACCTCGTCATTTAAAATCCGACGGCCCTCCTCGCCTCTAGCTACCCTTAACGTTGTGCTTTCATTCATCCATTCCACTTTGCCTCAGATTTGGGCCACAATCTGATGTGTTGTCGGAAGAGCGCTGCAGCTCGCATGCCGACGCAGCTACGTAGATACAGCACATACGCCCGCATTACGTGTAATCCTGGGGGGCTTAATCTATCTAGCACTGCGGCATATCCTCCTTGGACCCTTGGCAGCGAGGGCATGTATCAACGGGTCTCTTGTCGGGAACCAAGCATTGTCCGTTTTTGGTACCGGGTCGGCGATGTACTGCAATCACTAACCAGGATTCTCGACAGGCAAAATCAACATGTTTTCAGATAGATGGATGAGATGCAAGCTCGGGTTGCTGTAAAGTTCCGTCGAGTGACCATTCTCCAGAAAAGACAGATGGGCCCCATATGCTTCGCGTTGGAGCAAGGACTTACATTATACTGGAAACATTATATCGCGCTTGGCGTTTCCGCCTAAACTTTCTATGGATCTTCACCAGGTAGCATTGGTCGGGGGAAATGATTGACAAATACACATTGCGCAGCATGCGGCCACAACCAGGTGTGAATTAAAGGACTCGGGAGGATTTCCGTCTCATGGCCCTGGCGCTAAGCCTCCGGCGGCGGCAGACGCACATGCTCCTCTGGGACTTGCACACATTTGACACCCAACCCAACTTGAACTGCATACACCTACGAACTGTCTATTGGGCCTACACAATTACGGATAGACGCCACGGCTTCTTTTCTTTTTCCTTTTTTCCAAGCTCCTATCCTCGATAAACCATCCACGAGACGCTTGCCATAAGCATATCAATTAGAGCCTTGCAGCACCCCTTGTTCCCTGTTCCACTTCCCTGCGTTCGTCCCGGAACCAGGCTCCGAACCGACCGGGGGTGGATGGTTGCCCCCCCCTCCCCCCCCTGGACAAGTTCAATACCAGGTATCGTCGTGAATTCGAAAATTCCACCACTCTGGTTTGACCTGACGCCCTGATGCCATGGCCCCAAGCTCCACTATGGCTCCCGTCCATCCCGTGGGCCTTTCAAAGATCCCAAGGCTCGGCATCGTGGGACATATATGAGACTTAGATGTCTTTCTAAACCATGCACCTCTCGCCTTCTTTCCCCCTTCACTTGCTCTCACCATTGCAGGCCGTACGCATTTGTTCCTTCCCCCCTCTTTCCCTTTCCTCGACACTTTGCTTGTCGTCCTTCACCGTGTGAAGCTGGGACATGCATTCTTTTCTAATTCCATTCCATCACCTACTTTGAAAAACACCGACAAGCGGATTCGAGTTCCCTACTTACCCATCATCCCTTCTTTTCGAACTCTCATCTCACCCATTCTCTTTCCACAACGTGCCAAGATAGACGAAAGTACATGCCCACCCGTCTGCCTCTACATATTCACAGACACACAAAGATGGCTGCCCTCAAAACCACTCTCGCGGCCGTGGCCGCCTTCGCCGGTACCACCGCAGCCCACGGCTTCGTCTCGGGATTCGTAACCGACGGCACATGGAACCAAGGGTTCCTTCTAGACTACTACTACCTCCTCGTGAACACGGGTTCCATGCCCGACATCGCATCCTGGTACGCGGAGAACCTTGACAGCGGCTTCGTGTCCCCGGACATGTACCAGACAAGCGACATAAACTGCCACATCAACTCCGAGCCGGGCGTCCTGACCTCTTCCGTCGAAGCGGGCGGGACGGTGGAATTCCAATGGACCGAGTGGCCGCACGGCATCGGTCCAGTTCTCACCTACGTCGCTGCCTGCGGCGGGGATTGCGCCGACGCAGACAAGACAGCCTTGGAGTGGGTCAAGATCGACGAGGCCGGGATCGACTACGACACCCAGGTGTGGGCGGCCCAGGACCTCATCGACAACAACAACACCTGGGCAACCGCCGTCCCGTCCAGCCTCGCTTCCGGAAACTACGTTTTCCGCCACGAAATCATCGCGCTTCACGGCGGCGGGTCGGAAAACGGCGCCCAGAACTACCCGCAGTGCATAAACATCGAGATCACCGGGTCCGGAACCGATTCCCCCTCCGGAACTCTTGGAATCGAGCTCTACGGCGCCGACGACCCGGGCATTCTCTTCAACCCCTACGTTACCGTGACTGATTACGTCATCCCCGGACCTGCGTTGTACGCACCATCTTCTGGCTCTGGATCGGACTCCGGGTCCGACGATTCTACTACTACTACTACTACTACCACCACCTCTTCTGCTGCTACTACAAGCGCCACTTCCGAGGCGGCCGAGACGACAACGACTGCCGCCCCTACCACTGCCTCGGCGACGAGCACGACCACCACCACCAGCTCGTCTGCCGCCGCCAATACAACAACGACGGCAAGCAGCGGAGACACGGTCGCGCTCTACGGCCAGTGCGGCGGGATCGGCCACGCCGGCTCCACCACCTGCGCCGAGGGTACTTGCACCGCGTACAGCGATTATTACTCCCAGTGTGTCCCTGCGTAAGGTCCGGTCGTTCGTTCGCTCCAATACCGAAGCGATGACGAGGCCGGACGGCGGCAGCGTGGAGAGACGAAGAGGTCTCGGAGCAAGGGCGCCAGGACGACGACGACGACGACGACGACGAGGAGGAGGAGGAGGAGGAGGAGGGGGGGGAGGAGGAGTGTCACGAGACGGGGGGATTGCTGGGGTGAATATTAAGAGAAATAAGCGAGCGACGGAATTATGCTACTTTTTTTGTAAATAACTACGCACCAAGTATATCTTGATCATATATTTTGCACGAAATTTTTTTTTTTCGGCCCGCAGGGATATCTGGTGCGTTATATTTCCTAATATATATATACTTATATATATATATGTATATATATATTTAACGTTTAAAGTAATGAACTAAGCCACGCCCCACCTGGCAATTATGGTGGACGTTTCGCCCCCGGACTTTTTTTTTTTTTTTGGTGCATTTAAAAAGATTTATAATAATAATGGAGTGCGTGACTCGGGGGGGGGGGGCGCGGCGCTGGCTTAACTATGCAGGAGAAGGGAAGGAGCGAGCGAGCGAGCGAGTGAGTACGAAATACCGGGTTTGCTGCCCGCTGCTCTGGATGGACAGTCTGCGGGATCTAGGATCTATCTACTATCAGCCACTGCCGTCGGAGGTACCGCATTATACATAGTTACATGGTGTGCTGCGATTTGTGCCTTTTTGCGGCAAGGATCTGGTCCCACAAATCATGCTGCAGGTCCCCCAAGACAAGGTGGATTGCCAAATCGGGAACTCGACGGAAAGGTGCTGTTTGCCACGCAGCGTATCACGTGGGAGGCTTTCCCCCTCAGGTTTTTCATAATAATATTCTTTTTTATAGTTTTTGCTGTAGTAGTGGTAATGATAGTAGTAGTAGCAATAGCAATAGGAATAGCAAAAGCAGTAGTAGTGGTAGCAGTAGTAGTAGTAGTAGTAGTAGTAGTAGTAGTAGTAGTAGTAGTACCAGTGGTAGTAACCAGCCAGTATGTCCGGGGTGACCCGACTCGCTCGATCAACCGGTGTCCACTACTAACTAACCGACTATGATAGGCCCTCGCATCCATTGATTTTTTTTCGCCGCTCCTGTTGATACTCGGCCCCCTCCACTGGCCCCTTCGGAACCTTCTCTCAGCCTAGTTCCTCCGCCTTGCACCCCCACCACGGGCGCGTCCTAGGGCCTCGTCCCTTTGAATATTGATTCCCTTGCTTTTCCAGAAACCGTACCCCTTGTCGACACTCCCCACCAGCAAGCCCATGATGTTGCAGGTCGCAAGGCGCCACCAATCCTTCTGGGGGTTGACCTCGGCGTACCACATGCTCAGGGCCTGGAGGACAAACTCCAGTTCTCCGGGCGACAGCCTCATTCCCTCGCCGCGGCCGGCCGTCTGGACCTCGTTGCCAATCTCGACCAGCTTCTTCCCGAATTCCTTGTAGCCCTTGTTCAACGCCTTCTTCCTCTCCGTGTCCATCTCGAAGGGGTTCTCCTCGTCGGCCGACGTGAGCTCCTCCAGGTCGTCCTTGGACCACTCGATGCCCCGCAGGCGCAGCTGGACCTCCGACTTGAGCGACGGCGACGCCCCCGTCGAGTGCTTGGCAAGGTGCCTGAAGGCTACCTCGATGGTGCCGATGGCCAGGGGGTGCAGCTTTTCTCGATACGCCGCGAATATCTTCTGCTTCGTCTCGTCGGCCATGGCCCTGTGCGGGCAGTGGTTTCCCGACCCCTTGGTCAGGCACCCGGCGCACATGCCCCTCAGGTCCGGGTTCGCGACGGTCGGGGTGATGCACTCGGCGAATTTTCCCGGGTATCGATGCTTCTTGGGGTCCTTGCCGCCGTCCTTGGCGGGGCGGCACTGAGAAACCTCGCAGAAGCCGGCCTGCAGGTCCCCGGTGACGTAGACGAGGTGCGAGCGGAGCTTGTGCTGCACGCTGGTCATGCCGCTGCTGTTTTTGTCGCTCAGCTGGCCCTCGCAGGGTTTTGCCGGCTCCCTCCCCTCGGGGGGCAAGTCCTTGTGCTTGCCCTCGTCGTCGTCTTCGGGATCCTGGTACTGAACCTTGCGGACCGGCTTAGCGAAGGGCAAGTCGCCAAGTTTCGTAGCGTTGTTGGGGGCGAGCTTCCGGAATGTGTCCCAGGTGTGCTTGACGTGCCCGTCCGCCCTCAGGCTATCCCAGGCTGCGGGATCTGTTCGAAGAAACCGATTAGTAAGAAGATTACCACCGAAAATGCGATGGAGCCTACTGTAGGTGCCATAATCAATAGTAAAAGAGCTTTACCTTTGTCTTCTGTGCCCCCGGCGGAGGCTTGCTGGCCCAGCGGCATGGTTTGAGGCAAAAGTTGTGCAACCTGGTGCTCAGTGCCCTGATGTGCTTGGAAAGGCTGCTGGATTTGCTCTCGTTGCCAAGATTTTTGTTGAGGGAAAGAGTGCTGCTGGGGAGTGAAATTTGCTTGGGGCAGAGGCTGTGCAACCTGTTGCTCAGTGCCCTGATATGCTTGGAAAGGCTGCTGGATTTGCTCTGGTTGCCAAGATTCTTGTTGAGGTGAAGAGTGCTGCTGCTGGGGAGTGAAGTTTGCTTGGTGAACTTCGCCCGACATGCTACCAGATGGCATATTCATGTTTTGCTCATTACTGTCAACCCATGGGTAACTTTGATCCATCCCAACCACGCTCTGATGGTCTGTCTGCTGCTGATAGTACTGACCGACGTCAGTCTGTTGTGGGAGGACTCCATCAAACTGAGACTCCTGGCCTGACCCAAATTCGCCCAACGCTCGAGAAAGCAGAAGACTGGACCCAGATGCGGGCTCTAAGGCATCCTGTCCACTCTGTTCTGGGGCTTCAGAGAGATTGACGGCATGATGAGGAGTTTCAGGCTGAGTGGTGTCTTGCTCTTCGTCAATGCCCTGGTCGGCCAGACCACCTAGACTATATAGATCGTCTGTGAATCCCATTTGTTGACTCTCTTGAGCATTTCCCCAAGTAGAAGACACTGGCTGCTCCCAAGAAGGGTCGTACGTACCACCAGCGCTATCTTCCATTCTTATCAGGATGCGAAATCTCGATGATTGAGGGTAGCTAATGTTGGACAAGCTCTTGACGTCGCAATTTCTTAGGGATTGAGGAAAGGAGGGGAGGGATTTAAGAAAGGTGCGAGAAGATACAGGGTTCAAATACTGCTGCTTCTGCTGAATGTGCTGAAAGTAGAGAGGATCCTGTGTTTTGTTGGTTTGCAACTCTCGTGTTGCGGAATGGAAGTGTGGGAATCAACACGTTGAGTTTGGCGAGTTGCATTTTGGCTTGGGGACCGCAGAATTTGTGGGAAGAAGTAAAACAACACATCAGCATCGTCGGCGATGCCGCTTATCCAGATGATCTTTTCGGGCACCAGGCCACCCAAGGGCAAGTTTAATCCGGAAGCTTTGGGACCTAGCACCCATGGAACGGGGGTAACAAAGCTAAATGTATGGGCTAGCTCATATAACCTTAAGTTTTGAGACAACGGGGGCGGGCAGGGCTGTGCTCCGAAGATAAACACCATCAAAGCCTTGAGCTTAAGGCATGGCGAGGTAGTCGCGCCTGCAGTAGGTAGCTGGCGAACGAAGTAATAAGTAGCTTAAGGGAGGGAACTAGGAGAACTAGTAAAATTTGGTTTCTATAGGAAAACCTACAATGGATTACTTTATCGTATTTTACGCCGCCATTAAATAACCGAAAAATAAAAAATACTTAATCCCGAGAATATATACGTGAAACGTAAAAGTATTATTTTTAATTCTAATATTATTACCTAATTATTATCCCAAGAGATATTTATTTTATGCGATTTGGATTAATATATATATTAAAATAAATAAGATAATATGCCGTTAGCGCCATGCCCGGTAAGAACAGGTACTTGACCCACGTATTCCAAGCATAATTCTTCCCTACCAAGTATATTATAATGCTCTTTCGGTTATGGTACAGTCCGTCTGCCTCTCAACCATACTTCACTGGCTTGGTTCAACTGCAGATTGCATCTCGAACTCGGTTAATGTGCTTTTCGAATTGTTAGTATGTACGTTGTAATGGGTAGGATGATGTATTCATAGTAGAGGAGGAAGAGAAGAGCAATAGGCACTGATATGATGCTAGACGAGGACTAACATTGTAGAAGTGGGGGCTACGGGCGCAACTGGGGGAGGAGAAGAGTCGGATTTCTGCAGACAATTCACGTCGCCCTTGTCTCTCTACAGACCGCACCTGGAGACATCGAGTTGGCTGGAGGTGGCATCAACTCGACCGAGTGCCACGGCCTGTCCATCGGTGAGATCATTCATTGCATCAAGCTCGAGATTGAAGCCGCTGCCGCTGTGTTCGAGGCGAGGACGTAGATCGACTTAGGGCTGTAAGCAAGCTACCAATAAATAGGCCGTGCTCAAAAAACCACATGGAACCACATGGGGTTTTTAAAATAATACGTGTGGTCCCATGGAACCCCACGGGTTTTATGGTGTGGTCCCATGGGGTCCCACGGATTTTATAGGGCGGCCCCATGGATCCCCATAGGTCCCCATTGTACAAGCCTATAGGGGGCGTGTAGAAGGGCCTGTCATTCTTGCAGCCTATCATGCCGCTGAGGGGTCCAGCCACCCAGCCACCGCACAATTACACAAGGCTGCGCGCTATGTCGAGAATACACTGTGTATCTGCCCCCATTGTAGCTATGACAAGGTTTGCGGCTGCATGCCTATCGGGGACAAGAGTGATTCCGAAAATTTGATTTGTAGAAGAACCTGTCAAATCTCACCCCCCGGATAGACCGACAAAGTTGTGTGTGCTGAGGCCTTCGTTGTTGGTGATCGGCCCTAGCCTGCAGCGGAGGTACCAAGAAGTCTTCTGGCGAGCAGTTCTACGCTCTCTGTCTTGACATGTTGGTACATGGACTCGTAATCATCGGGAAACGTGTTCTGTGAGCAGCTTTCAGCTATAGCTGAAATTTTGGTCCTCGTCTGGAGTCACTGACCTTCGAGTTCCACACATCTCGCCAAGATCCCACTTGAGCAATGTACTGACTGGCCGCGGAGAATTACATCTCCCAACGGCTAAGCCACCATCTGGAACTCATCGTCAAGCCAACACATCATTGGCTGCTTGAGCATACTCCCGGCACGGTGTAGGGCGATATTGTGAGCGAATGCTTCCTGCACTTAGGTGCATGATGCCCTGGAGGCAGGCTTCCGTCAAGTTTCACGACATGTTGGATACACAGCCGAACGACGGCACCACGTTCGAATCGGCTCCTTAGTTACCACGCATGAAATCCGGGATATGAACCTGGTAGTTGCTGTTGGCCGCATACCTGTCCGCCCCGTAGTCGACTGGTCATTGTTTGGCCTTTCCCATCCGAATGCATCGGGCACAATGACTATAATCCCCTTGACCTCTCTCCCGGCCGGTGGCTCTGCAACGTATGTATCGAGGCCGTGAAGTTTTGCGGTCATGCCGGTGAGCTCGCCTTCATGCACATGGCCCTGGAAACACTCGCGACAAGACATGTTGATGGTCTCACAAAGTGGTGGGATGAATCCAATTGACTGTGGAGGGAGGAATGGCGAAAAGGTGAGCTAGGAATTGGCAGCTAAACAAAGAAGCATATCATGGCAGCGACGAAATGGATTGAACATGGTGATTATTTATCCGACTTTCCCCGGTCGTCGCTGGTCATGCCAAGCAACGACTCAAAAAACCTACTCAGATACCCTAAGAACCCGCTGCTGTGCCCAAGACCCTTTACCCGCATCGTTTATTTCCAGTCATCAGCGAGCACACATGTGACAGTCCTCGGTCAGTCTTGGCGAACATGCGCCCGAATTTGATCTTGGATGTCCTGCCCATGAAGGACGGAATTTCCCTTCAACGTCTATACTTTATTATGGTTTCCTCCTCTTGCCTGAAACCACCATCTTTCTATTAACCGATCAGGGGCTTGGACCCCTTGGGGAGCTTGACTTTGAAGACAAGAACCTGCTGGCGCACCTCGATGCCGAGCCCCTCCGAAAAGGGTAGCCTCCCGAAGTCCATGTACCCGTCATCGGTGATAAAGTCGTTGTCAGAGGCGGCGAAGAGATAGTACTCGTTCTCCTTGTCCTTGACAACACCTCCGTCACTGTTTACGGGTAGCAAGGCAAGTCCCTCCCATTTCTCGTTCAAAAGGCCGTCGTTATCGGGAGAACCGTTGTGGAGACCAAACCTCGCGAGCTCGGTGTTGTTGTTAAAGTCAACAAATGGGCAGTTCAGGGCTGGCGTGATGTCCGATCTCAGCTCGCCCACAGCTAAGTTGAAGCGTGAGTAAATGCCCCGTTATTTAGACATACATATTGGTGATATCACTTACTTTCGGTCTCGATAGAATCTGTAGCGTCGTCGTACAGCCCAAGAATGTTGGTGGCATCGCTGATGTCGAAAATGTCGACATGGCGGATCTTGCTCTCGTTGTATTCCAGAGCACGACCAGCATTGCTGTCTCGAGGAAGGATCATGAACTGTGTTTCGCTAACGAAGTGAATTTCGCTCTGGCTCGCAACCTTGCTGTCGCCTTCGCCATTCACATACGTCGGAAGCTCGACAACATATTCAGCCTTGAGGCCACCCTTATTTCTCCTCTCTAGGTCATAGATGAGGAACCTGACGTGCCGGCGCTTCGAGCTCTTGCTGCCACCCTCTTGCATGGCTGCGCTCTGGAGGAGAACGTAGAGGGTCTTGCCATCAGGGCTGACGGTGAGACCCTCGAAACCCTGGTTGTTGTTGCGTCCGTGGTCGGGGTCTTCAGGGCTGTACACCCTCTCCTCGTCGTAGATGGGGGCGTTGCCGGAGCTAAAAGACTCGGACTCGTTTCGGTATGGGATCAGAGCTTCGACGGTACGGATCGAGTCGATCATCTTGCCCCCAGAGTTGAATTGGTAGATGCCGGGACCATACTCGTCGCTTATCCAGAAACCACCATCATCGGCGAGAAAGATACCCTCCGGATCCAAAGACACCCGGAAGCCGCCGGCACCGTCGCCGCCGAAGCCATCACCAGGGTATGTCGCTGCTGGGAGGAGGGGGAAACCATCGATTTCCATGCCTCCGGTGATATCTGGATCCAAGGCCGTGGTTGGGTTACCCTCGGGGTCTGTGAGGAGGATAGTATCAAGGTACTCGAACTCCAAGTTTGGATCCGAGGGGTTGTCCGCTGTTGCATCCTCGACCGGAGTGAAGGTGATGGCAAACTTGTGGACACGGGGCTGATAGTTCAAGGTGCCCTTTGTGTTCCAGCCACGGTCCGGGAGACCCCAGAAGACAGCCGTGTACCCATCGTCGCCCTTCTGCCAGTCCGATATGGCAATCGAGGATCCGATGGACATGGTGTCGTTATACTTGTCCTGGGCCGCCGCCGCTACCCAGCCGTAGCCCGCGAGCCGCTGATAGGTGTACTTCTCGCCGTTGCATTTGCTGACCGACGCGTATGAGGAGGGAGCGGCACAAGGGCCCCCGGATGAATGACCCTTTCCCTTTCCCTTGCCCCGGGACTCGACGGAGGCACTTTGGGCGAGAGAGGCCAAACTAGCCGTTGCTAGCAGGAGAGTTGAGGCGAAGAGCATAATGAGGACGAGAGCTTGATAGCAGCTGTATATAGAGAATTATGCTTGCTCTCGTGATGCGATGTAACCAGGAGCTGCAAACTAGGTTTGGCTGAGCTGGAAGCTGGAACCGAGTCGGGTCCATTGGCCTGGAGAGCGGAATGCCCGCCTTCCTTTTAAACCTTATTTTCATGCCATTCGTTTCCCATCATTTTTCATGCTATTCCGTCTATCCAAGTCGATTGCCTTGCGCGCATATTTCCCACGCCTCCGCGACATGCGGTGATATCATCAAAGGAAAATGAAAGGTTGGTTCCATGTCTCGGTGACCCGTTGCAGATAAACAACTAGGGTTAAGAAGTGAATATTGGAGCTGAGACGGAAAGCGGCATGGTTTTAGTATACCGATGTTGTCCCGTCTCTGGTCTCGGTGCTGCGTACGGACGGGTTCGACACCCACGTGGAGCGATGCTGGACGCGGATTGGGGAATTGACATGCAGACCCATGAATGCGGGTTGCGGGGATTACACTGTTGCAGATGGAGACCCTAGATGAAGACCCTGCACGTGCATGATATAGTCAGTAGCCTGCCCCATATGATAGTCACTAGCAGTTCTGGAGATGGTTCTACTGGAGCTGGCAGACAGCCTGAGCCCTATCGCCTCTCCCACGTTGGGCACCTTTGTTGAATGGAGTGCCTTGTCACAACGGCTATTTGAGGAAGCTAGCCCATGTGCCTGGATGTGTGGATCCAATGCTACCTACCCAGGGGGGCAAGGGTTCGGACTAGGTGAGGCTCTTCCAAATATGACCAAGATATGGCCCACTTGTTACGAAGTAAAGGGAAGCGTCCACTGCATTGGACTAGCCAAATACGGAGAACCAAAGCCATACAAGACCCCGCAGTAGCTGAAGAAGCATCTTGGAGGGCAGCTTTGGCGACATCATCAGAAATAGAAGAGTCGCTACTGTTGGCGGTAGTAGTTAGTAGCGGCGGCTGGTGTGCCATCGAACTCAACACGCACGACTTGAATATGGGTGTTATTCGTCCACGAGATGACAAGACTCTGGCCAGACACGTCCAAGTACGGGTGTGCAGCAACAGAATATACAAGACCGCATCGATACGTGTATCGGTATAGAGCTCGACGTCGTCGGTCCGGGGCCCTCGGGTGAGTCGGCGGTGCGGAGGACTACGGTGCTTCCGGCTGTACGAAACGATCATTCGTATAACGGCTCAAACCATGTTAGGGCGAAGCTGTAGATTCAAATCACGAAGTGGCAGCAATATCACCATACCGAGGGGTAATGTTTGAATCCCGCCACCACTCACCATCCCCAAACCTCTCCGTAACAGTAGGGGCTCCGTCCTAAACTTCCACCTTCGCAACGTCAGCACCTCTAAGCCCATCATCATTCGAATTAGCACGGTAGAACAACCCCCCCCCCAGTGCCCTCTTCATCACTTTCGCAGATACTGATCCCACCGAACCCATAAGCCTGCGTCTCTCCCCATGCTTCTTCGAAAGGAATGAACTAATTTTGGTGCGCCACGGGAGTGTCCCCGCTCAAAATTCAAGTCGAAGACCACGAGGGGATCGTCCGTCATGAGAGAAACCGCATCTCGAACCATGCCGTCAAGCGAGGACTCGTCTTCAAGGGAAGGGTCAAGCACGCCGCTGGCGCACCATAACGCGTCCCCGTAGACGGCCCGTGGAGCCCAGGTCCCGGTGCGAGCAGCTGTTGTTGGCCTTTTGTTGCCCGAGGTAGGTCACGCTGAAGTTGGTTTTGGGTGAGGGGATTGGTGCCTACTGGCTGGGTGTTGTCGCGCCGGTTGGGGGCGTCGGGGTGAGGATGGGATGGGAGGGCCACTGAAAGGGTGGGGAGGAGAGAGAAGAAAGGGTATACATCTTGACGGTGGTAAAAAAGTAAAGAATGGAACTGAAATATTGTCATGGAGCAGCAACAGGGCCGAAAAGGAATGACTGATGTTAGAGACTGTAACACCCCCAAGGAGTTGAGAGGAACGAAGGCGACGGTAGACATGACAAGATGGAGGGTAAGGAACTGCAATTTAACACCATGGAGCGCTGCGGAGTACATAGGACGACAACTCGATAAGTGAAAATCCTCCGACCCCGTACGCGGCCTCAAGTTCCCAGGGAAAGGAGTGTGCTGTGTATGCAACGTAGTGGCGCTACCACCAAACCATCAATGGGAAGCATTCGATCAGGACGATCCTCTCTGCATAGCATTCCAGTCAGGGCACGATGCCCAGATCTGTCTTTGGCGATTTCGTCCGGTATGAAACCAAATTCCCGTCGCAGCTGCTGAGATGAACGCGGCATCCATTCAAAGCGGGCGCGTCAGTATCGCCAGGACCACGCCCTTCCAAGCCGAGGATGCTTAGATTATAGAATCGTTGAATCGCTCCCATAGGCCATAGGGATGGTATTTGTCAACATGGGGGTAAAACACCCTACTTTTCCACAGTATTCTAGCCGAAGATGAAGTGGAAGCAGAGAAATGCTGGGGCGTGGTTGGGGACGGTGGTGTTTGGGATGAGGCGGCACGGAGGCCGAGGTTGCTTCCTAGAGATGCCATGGATGGGGTGGGATGGTGAAATGGAAAGTCTTGTTATACTAGGTAGTATGAGTGTGTGTACTACAGCACGGAGGATTTATATTCTCTAAAACCCATCAAATGAAGGCTAGAGGGAGGAGTCGGACGAGGGTAAAACGCCAATCCATAGCTGGAGCGGCAGGACTCCCAGAACTACCCAGCCGTTTTATATCCGGTTAAACACAAGCTGCTGCATCATTATGAATAACGGGTCCGTCACGGATACTATACAGAATTCCCAGTAATCCTTCCAGTACTGTTGTCAGTAATGTTTTCGGGTGCGCGGGCACACACCTACAGCAATAGCGCTGCTTCTTCCGATCCATACTGGCTACCCAGCGGTTCCTTTGGTGTTACCTACATATGTACATACCGCCTTAGCTAGGTACCCACTAAAATTCAAAAGCGGGGTGGGCAGCCAGCCAACCTCACGCTGGCAGTTTTAAAAAAAAATTCAATCGGATCAAAAAGTCAAGCTCAGCACCGTTGCTTCCCTACGCCTTCTCTTCTTCCGTCCCCACCACGCTGCGCAACAAGTACATACTTACTGGTACCGCTGATGGTCCAAATATGGTTGCGGATAATAGTCCGACCATGGAGTCCACTCCTGCGTCTACCGCGGCAACAAACGCCGCAGACAAGCCGACGACTGCTCACTCAAACGATGCACCAAATCCGACCGCAAAGCATCGCGACAGAGGCAACAGAAAGAATGGAGACCGAAACCAGTCCAGTAAAAAGCGCAGGAACGATGGTAAAGACAAGAAACAGTATGTGCACATCCCCCGCCTCTGCATGAGCAGGACAAGCAAGGATACCAATGCAAAAAATGCAACTAACCAGTTCGCAGGAGCGACATGAAAGACGGACGAGGCAGCTGGAACCGTAAGCGTAGACGAGTCGACGACCCCGACGCTTCCAACTGGGGCGTCGACAAGAAGATCAAGTCGGAAGACATCGACAACGAAGAACGCCGCCCGAAGCGAAAAGTTGCCGTCATGATTGGATACGCAGGCACCGGCTACAAGGGCATGCAGATCAGCAAGACCGAGAAGACCATCGAGGGTGATATCTTTGCTGCCTTCATTGCCTCGAATGCGGTATCCAAGGCCAATGCTGACGATCCCCGCAAGTCGAGCTTTGTGCGGTGCGCGAGGACCGACAAGGGCGTGCACGCCGCCGGCAATGTCATCTCCCTCAAGCTCATCGACGAGGACCCTGATATTGTGGACAAGATCAACGAGAAGCTTCCAGACCAGATACGGATATGGGGCATACAGAGGACAAACAAGTCATTCAGCTGCTACAAGGCATGCGACTCGAGATGGTACGAGTATCTCATGCCGAGTTACTGCCTCATCCCCCCCCACCCAGACAGCTTTCTGGCCAAAAACCTTATAGAGTCTGCCAAGAGAGAGGACAAATATGACGAGTTTGCGGCTGGGATGGAGGATTTGAAGGACTTCTGGACGGAGGTGGATGAGAAGCATGTCAAGCCCTTGCTTGCCAAGATGGACAGGAAGACAAGAGAGGGCGTCATGGCGAGATTGAATTCTCCCGAAGATTTCCTTGATGGCCACGTAGAAAAAGGCAGAACACCAACGCCAGAACCGCAACAGCGGGGTGGTGATGTTGAAATGGTAGACGCTGCCAAGGCAAAATTGACCGCTGTGGACTTTGGTTATAAGGCCGTCAAGAACGCCGTCGTAGCGGCCAAGCGAGCCTACCGAGTATCCCCCGAGAGGCTCCAAAGACTCCAAGGCGCCCTCGACAAGTACTGCGGCACCAAGAATTTCTACAACTACACCATCCAAAAGACCTTTAGGGACAAGTCGGCTCATAGACACATCAAGTCCTTCGTCGTCAACCCGGAGCCCATCCAGATCAACGACACGCAGTGGCTGTCACTCAAGGTGCACGGCCAGAGCTTCATGATGCATCAAATCAGGAAGATGGTTGCCATGGCAGTTTTATGCACGCGGTGCAACACACCGCTCTCCCGAATCGATGAGAGTTACGAGGACAGCCGCATCAGCATTCCAAAAGCGCCTGGCGTCGGGTTGTTGCTTGAAAGGCCGGTGTTTGATCACCACAACGAGAAAATGACAGGCGCGGGGATAGAAAGGGAGGCCATTGACTTCTCACAGTGGGAGGATAAGATACGAGATTTCAAGCAAAAACACATCTATCAGAGGATGTGGGATGTGGAGGAAGCAGATGCTCCGTAAGTGAAAACCCCAACGCCCCTCGCACTTCCATCGATCCGTGATTAGAGTTGCTGTGCTTTTGGTGAAGCCCCCTCGCACTATGAAAATTGTTCCAATCAACGGCGAGGGGAATATCCAGGCAGCAGAATTCTCCCTCCTCTTATTCGACCCGACGTTTGTCTAACTATTGGGTTGCAGGTTCCACACATTTTTCAACCAGATCGACAACTTCGACACTGGATACTTCCTCTGGCTGACGGCCAAGGGTATTCCGGCTGCTCTGGAAAGAAATGGACCCAGCGAGGCGGGCCCGAACATGCTGGATGATGCTGATGACAATGATGTGGGCGATCGGGATGCTGAGGGTGGTGAGGGCTGATTGATACCCATCGAGGCGAGTATTCTAAGCGGAATCCGGGAATGTTCCGATCTCTCCGCGGCGGACTTGACTGCGGGGGATCTCGTCTTTGGAACATGGTCTCGGTTGCTCGTTTGCACAACTCCTAAGCGTACGTGTTACATTAGCACGTCTTGATGATTCTTATTAGTAGTCAATACTAGTGCCAATAGTTAATCCACACGAGCACCATTCCTCGTCACTCTTTTTCGAATTGCGGTACCTAATGGTTTCGGGCCCTCGGACTGTAAGAGCGAGACCCCGTCAGCCTACCTGGCATTGCCCGGCTTGACGGAGAGATATGTTAGAGCAAGTTACACGTCTCGTGGGATATCTTGCGACAGATGTATCAAGAACCGAATTCCGTAGCTTGTGGAGCAGACCAGGTAGAATACAGATGCCTAAAGAAGAAAATGGATATTGAGTTTGGCGCGTATGGGTAGTTTATACGGACCACATGCCGGATTGATACCGAGACAGCAAGAGTGTCAGTTGGTTCGCATTTAGGAATTTCACTTCCCTTCATTCCAGGGATGGTAAATTCCGATGCCTAGCCAGGAGACACTTCCATAATGCCAGCTGAAGACTTGCGACAATATTCGATCCATTTTCATCAGTCATTGGACATGCACAATAGGCAGGCAGAGTGAAAGCTCCCTGTAGCAAGGCTCGGATATTTCCAGGAGAAAACTAGGCCTACAGATTTCGACTGAGCTAGCATGATGAGAAGAGGTGACGAGGTTTGTGGCGATTGCCACTTTTGAGCTTGTTAATTCTTCCGCCTGGGACGGAAGTGAAGCTGATCATTCATAAAACTGCTTGTGGAGCACCGGCATGTAGCTACCTACATACCTGTGCTCAGCACTCACACTTGCTAATTTCTTTCCAGCTAATCCGGACAGCAGAGAATTAACTGTGAGAATACATGGATGTTGCCGGCTTCGGTGTTCCGTGGAAGTTCTAGAAGCAGGAATTCGTCACGTGAATACGCCTCTCGCCCGTGATGGTTTCCCGGAACACGCGGCGACCAGTCGAGAGTCGCCACCTTCGTGGTTGGGGCGCGAGGTGCCTGTGGCTCATGCTGGTCACTCTTTCGATATTACTGGTCGCAGGCTGCATTACCCCTGCACAAAGGGTCGCAGTGTGTTGGGGGGAGATGGAGACATGACAGTCCAGGCAGCAGCATTTCGATCCAGTAGGCGGCTGTCCACTCCGACGCTGTCGCCATTTTACTCTCAGTCCGCAAACAAATGCTTAAAGTCCACGAAGCTTGTGTGCAGGCACCAGAATTGATTGAATGGGGAGGAAAGAGTGTGTCACTCAACGACCCCCGTCTCGCGGCGACAGCCTCTTCTTTCTCTTAGATATGATTTCGCATCATTGATTTATCGTTGCACTGCAATTCTTCTTGTATTCCTCCCACTACTCCTCAATTCCTCTCTTGGCTCGCAATCATCGCTCCTTCATCCCACCCGAACACTACTTCCTCGCCCAAGGATAACTAGCATATCATTAGGACCGATTGAATAACAGGAGCAACAACGACCGCCACCATGAACCTTGATCCACTGTGATACCCCTCATCTGATCTTGCAAGAAGAAAGACACGCCGGAAGTTGGGGCTGCAGCTGCGATACCCGATATCAGTGCATATACAAGCCTGTATCCCCACCATACCTCATCAACAATATACCCGAGCCTCGTCCAGTTTTTCAACATTTTTTTCGTTTGTTCCATTTTGCCCAGTTCTTTACACACTCGCAATGGAGTCCATACTACCTATAGGGGGCCTCGGCCTACCCCTTCCCAAGAGGCTAAGTCGGCTCTACAACGACACCAAGAAGTCGTCCGATTTTGTGAAGGAACCCGTCCAAAATGCCGAAGATCCGGAGATCAAGGCCCTCCACCGGAAGCTCCGCATCCAAAAGGACCGTTTCGTCAGCTGGGGTCTCGAGTGGTCCGACCCGAACCACTCGGCGGAAATCGACGAGTCGCTATCAAAAGCCGGCCTGAGCGACCTTGTCGGCAGCATCATGTCCACCATCAAGGACATTCTGGCCGAAGCCGAACCGTTATGGCTCAGCTCAAAACGACTCGTTGGAGGAGACATAGGGGGAGCCGCCGGGAAAGCGCCGATGGACATCAAGGCGGCGCTGGTCGTTTGGGACAAGGGCAGGTTTGAAGACTTAGTTCGGGACCTCACCACATCCATCGACACCCTCTACGATCTATCCCGAACACGATCTACCGGAATTACAGCCGCGATGGCCAAGTCCGGCGCCAAGACGGCCCCGCAGGCGGAGGACCTCCGACCTTTCGAAAGCTCCCGCATGCAAACGCCCCAGGAGCTGGATCCTAAGACGCTCACGAATGCCACGACCATGGAACCAGGCCCCCTTATATTAGGGAATGGCACCCGCGACGTCGTTTTCATGAGCAAACAGGCCTACTCGGATCTGACCCATAACTCCCGTCCGTGGGCTCCATTGCTCCTTGAGTACGCCGAGTTCGATCCCATTTTCGCCGCCACCGGCATCATGCCATCCATGTCCAAGTTCGAGAAACTATGTGAAGGGTTACAGATGGACTCACCGAGGCAAAGTGGGGCATGGAACGGGCTCCCTCATCTTCTCGGCTTCTTTGAAGACATTCAACATGCTCGTCTTGGACTGGTCTATCAGTTCCCCGCCACCTTTAATCCCGTATCCCAGTCCAAGGGAAGGCAAAATACTTGCAGCCTCTTCTCTCTTGCCGACCTTCTTGCCCGCCCAGACTTTGAGCCGACTCTCGAGGCAAAGTTTCGATTGGCGAATAACCTAGCGAACACTGTTTTCGATATGCACGCACGAGGTGTGTCACATGGCAACCTCAATGACCAAAGCATCGTCTTTTGCAACACGCCAGGCACAAACGATATCGATATCCGAAAACCAGTCATTTCATCGTTTGAACTATTCTCCGATTCCCCCTACCAGGACCAAACCACGCAAACTAACCTCTACCGACATCCCCTCGACCCACGCACCACCGAAGCATCGCCCTTGTCCAAGAGCAATGAAAACAAATCTCTCGACCTCTTCTCCCTAGCCATGATCCTCTCCTCCATAGCTACCTGGTGCTCACTCGAAAATCTTGTTCCCAATGCTGCGTCCCCCTCCGTCTCCGAATCCATTCTTCCGTTGATTGCTATTCGCTGCGGCACACTTTATATGAAGGCTGTGCAGGCCTGCTGGAATGCAGTCGACGAAGAATTGTCTGGAAAAGTGAGTGGGGAGGTGCTCTTGAAGAAGGTGGAGATTTCGGTCTGTCGCTACCTCGAAGCTTGCTGCATCCTGGATAGTGTAAGCGGGCTGGAGGACCGGCTCAGAGACGACCTCGGCGAGTCGGCAGCACGCGCCGCAGCGACCGCTTCTGTCGCCGGCCCCTCCAAGAAGGGGGTGTCGGTTGATTCCACCCCGGCGCAGCTCCCGTCAGAAGAGAAACTAGAGCCCGTGTCCTTGAATGAACCACGCCAGGAGAAGGTGGTGGAACTTGTTGAGCAGCCTTCCAATTGGCCTCTCGACATCAAGCGGGATCTTGAAGCTGCACAACTGGAGATCTCGAAGAAGAAGACGCCAAAAACAAGATTGTACCCCAACGTCCCGCTTCCCGGCGATGCAATTGAACAATGCCATGACATGATCATACCCCAGGTCAATGCTGCTCTCAAGAGTTTTTACAAGAAAAATGTCGAGTCGGTCGAAATATCACTGGAATCCATCGGCGAGTCTCCTCAGACAGCGCGACCTACAGTCCTTGTCGTCTGCACGTCTGTCCCCAAGGTTAGAGCAATCTTGAAGAAGAAGCTCGGTGCGCTCTTTGATGGCTCTACTCAATTTAGCCTCAAAGTTTGCAAGGGACAAGTGCTTCGGTCTAGAAATTCTTATGCTCGACGTTCCATGGCGGGCAGCAAATCATCCGTCTGTGAGTCGGCAGCTTCCAGCCAGTCATACCAAGCGAGACCCCACAATGGCGCCAGCATCGGGGCCTGGATCGGGGTAAAGCACTTGCCTCCTGTCAGCTTTGGTGGCTTGATTGTGGTGGACAACAAGCGTTACGGCATGACGGTTCACCATATGCTAGATGACCCGGAGATGGAAGGAGTTGTAGATGGCGAACCCATTATGCGTAGCAGTGGCTGGGGCCAACATATGCAAGGCCTTTCCTACGAGGGATCGCATTCTGGCAGTAACAGCGACAGCGATTACGCCTGCGAATTTGATGACGATGAGGATGAAGAGGAACTGGATGAGTCTGATATCACCAGTGACGACGAGGATGAGGATGAGGATGAGTTTGAACCAGGCGATATACCTGGAATCGAGCCTGGGTGTGGCGATGGGTACATTGTCACTCAACCTGCCATCGACGATGTGGGGGATGGCTTCTTTGCATCTGATGAAACAGCCGACGAAGAACACCTCGATTCTTTCAGCGTGGGTGAGGTGTATGCCTCCAGCGGAATACGTAGGAGGGAGCAACACGGACTAATTCACGAAATCGACTGGGCATTGTTTGAATTCGAACACGAGAGGGTACCGGACGAGAACTCGATACCCTCCCTCCTATCGGCGAGTCCCACGAATTCTGAGATCCATCCCACAACCGTAGCACCGACATCGAGTCTACCTGGACTGGAAGTTCAATGCATCGCCCGAACGAGCGGACTTCAGACTGGGAAAATCATGCCGGCGTTGAGCTCGGTCAAGATTTACGGGCGAACGTCTCCGAGCCACACCTACCAGGTCTGCAGGGCTTCCAATCCCCTCCCCGAGGCCGGCCAGCTACCACTAGGCATTCCCGGAGATAGCGGGGCGTGGATCGTTGATAGGAGGCAAGGTCGTCTCTGCGGTCATGTTTTGGCCTGGAGCGAACGGAAGCAAGTGGCATACATCTGCCCCATGGATGTCCTGCTGTTGGACATTGCGGAAGCACTTGAGGCGACAGAAGTGAAATTGCCGGGAGGAGATGCTGTGGTGCAGATCGAACTACCCGACGGCGATTGTTCGAGGGAGGAAGATAACCTGGCAGCTTCTAGGTTTTCAATTGGAGACGATGAACTCGAGGACTTGCTGGATGATGAGTCCGACGCACCTGCGCTTGTTCAGCGACATGAGCAGCAACAGCCGCAGCAGTCATCTTTCTCCTCGTCAACGGCGGCGGCAGCCCGAGGGGCTCAGGGCCCATCGCAATACATGCCTCCAGGCAAGGGAGATAGGACGCCGAATAAGCCGGGGTTTGAAGATATCGGAGTGCGGGAACTTGATACCCAGATGGACAGGCTCAAGCTGGGACAGGGGGTGGGAGTAAAAGCGCCGGTTTGACATCGCGCCGGCGGTCCTGATAAGGGGCCGTCGACGATGGGATTTGGGAAGGGCGGGATAAGGCCGGATGGAAGGACTAGTAGGCGTTCTTTATGTGCATCTTAGTCTCTTACTATGAATGGACTGCTACTGCCTTTTATGGACTATTATATTATGATGCTGATATCCCGATGTGCTGCTCCACCGATTCGAGTATATTTTACATTCAATCAAGACGTTGGCTTGATTACTGCGGCTGAGCTTCCACCGGACTTTCATAACGGTGTATTCCAATGCCCTTTGAACTATCAAGAATACCTTTGAACACGTGGCTTGCTTTCCGGTTATTGAGAAGGACCTACCTATCCGTACATTATGCATGGATAGGAAGACCCAATGAGAAAATGTTGGTGACAAAAAATGGACCTGGGCAATTAATCAATAAAGAACTCATGTGAGTTTACCTAGCCCGAAAAATGAGGATGAGGCTAGGGGGGGGGGAGTGGGGGGTAGTGTAGAAATGATGGCATCGCCCACATGGTGCCCCGTATGCAAGGAACAATATCACACTAGATGGTCCCATACGTACTATAGCCGGAGAACCGCGAGGCTGGCGTCGTAACTGCAGCATCAACGATCTAAAAAGCTTTCCAGGATCCACACTACACTCACTTGTTGTGAAATAACCCCGTTCCGAGTAAGAGACATGAAATTGTTCCGTGTAGCAATTTGGCTCCGCTGGCGAGAAATTTCCAAATTCGGCAGCCCAGTTTCCCAAAAGTTGCCTCGCTAAATGTTCCCAGTCTCACATCGACCACTTTGCCACAAACTCATCCCTCTTCCCACTCTTCCCAGCCCTTGATATGCTAGACTCAACTCCCTCGGTCCTTGCCTTTACAGCCTCAAGCTCACGTCTCAAGACTGCAATACTGCCCTCAATCTCCGGATCTATTAGATTGACTCCGCTGTATGGTGTCTCTGCCAGCAGCTCGTCTCGGAGCATCTGCACGGCCCTCTTCACATCTGCTACATGTGCTGATGAGCCTGACTCTATGGCCTCGTGAACGCTGCGTCCGACATCCGCTGCCTTCTCACCCCTCTCACCCAGAGCAACAGCAGCCCGTCGAACATGGTCAGTAGTGACTTGGCAGGCCCTTGTTGGATTGACATTAGGCGCTGGGACATGCTGGGCATTGGGTCCCGGCGTAACCGGCATCATGGGCTCGTCGGGGACAAGAGACAGCGCGAGGTGGTCGAGAATGGTGTCCAGAGGTGGGCCGCCAACATCATCGAACCGCCCGGAGGATCGTCGCCGAGTGATTCTCTGTCTAACAGGAGAGACTCCTCCCGAAGACCTGCGCCTTCGGACTGGCGATGCAAATGTCGCCGACTGCTGTTCCGTCTTAGCGGCGGCCGCGGGAGACTCGACATGTGTCGCAAGCTCGGCTTTCGCAGCTGTCAAGATGGTGGCGGTCGCATCTTGATGAGCTTGGTACTTCGATATGCGCTCGGAAAGTCGCGACAGATGATCGAGTACATAATCCAGGCACTGGTCAATCTATATCATGTCCGCAATGTTTGTATTCGAGTCCAAGTTAGTCAACCCCACACTGATTGTCAATTGGGTTCGCGTCGAGGAGACTCACGTAGATGATTGCTTCCGACGTCCTCGTCACACTTTGGCCATTCTTCTCAGACAGTGACTTCAGGGCCGGCTCGAGATACTGTTGTTCGACGCTCATTTGCGCAACAGGCAAAATTTCCGAGAACAAGGATTCAACCTCTTCCTGGAGCGCCGTCACGTCTTGCTGGGGGGGGCTCTCCTGTCTGCTAGATCGTCGTGCTGCGTGCAGGGATTCAAGGAAGATGCGATCAAGTTTGGTTCGAATTGTCTCCACGGTAAACTTGATTAACCTGGCCGAGTGCGTCAGTTCGGCTTGTAGATGGTTGTATCATGAGCCAACCCCTGAGCTGAGGACCGTGTTTCCAGCAGCACGTGTTGTTTGCATACCTGGCGCAAATTTCTCGCAACTTTTCCACACTCTCATCTTCTTCTGGATCCTCTGTCTCAAGCTCCCACCCAAGTTTCTGGAGACTGGACAGGAGTTTGTCGTCGGATTCTAATAGCCCGTCCACAGACATATCAAGTCTTGAAATTCCAGTGGGTTTTGCTTGCTGCTCCAAGTTGGCGACGCGGAACTCAATGTTCTGGGCCAGTTCCGCAACCTGCAGCACGAGTCAGGGGAGTCAGGGGCAACATCAACAGCCGAGACGACGCAGCGGCACTTACTGTAGATGTAAGACGCTTGCATTCGGTCGACCACTTGTGCAGCTGAGTTGCCTCTACGGCTGAGCGCAGTCCCTCATTCTTAGCTTGCGTCTGAACTAGACGGCTGAGAGCATCATGTTGCTGCTCGAGGGTTTCGGTTTGCTTGCTAATGCTAGCTGTAGAACGGCTCAGCTGCTCGATAGCGTCATCAATGTCTCGGTCGTCCATGCCCAACACCGCAGCAAGATCTTGGGACGCAAGCTGTTCGACTTCTCCAGAATCCTCCAGGTCGGTGTAACTGTTGCCTTTGTCAGCCATGTGTACCAAAGAACTGGAGCGTAGATCTAAGTAAGTGACCGGGAGGCCCCAGAAACCCAAATATGGCGGCATACATGGCCAGTTCATCCCGTGTCAGGAGATTATCCGAGCCCAGGCGGTCCTTGGCCCAAGCAATCAGGCCTGGACCATGTTCGGGATGCTGAAGTGCCGACTTGAGAGCCGTGTCGTCAAACGGTACGCCATATGCGCGTAAAACGGTATCAAGGCCGGCTTCCGTCATGATTGTACAGGGAGAGAGGGAGGTTGCGGGCGGGGTGGCAAGCGAACGGGGCGTCAAGGCGTAGCACAAATAAGCAAGAAGGTGTCAGGGGTATTAGACGAATGACAACTGTGTGGAAGATCTCGTCACCGGTGGTGTGGCTTGGCGCTCTGTGCCCTCTGTCACACTTTGGAGGGTGGAGAATCCCAGCAGGGCGGAAAATGAACCACGAAGCCACAGGTAACAGTCTTGAAAAGTTGGGGTTGAAAGGACCGACAAGAAGAAACACTCGACTGGGCTGTCGAGTCTATTTAATCGTAGGTGCTATTCGTTTCCGGATATTCTCGGGTTGATCCAAAACAGATCCTGACATAGGTTTCCCAGCGAGATGCTGGCCCACAGCGTGGCCGAATTTCTTCCCCAGTTGAGAAGGAGAAGCAAGGGTACTGATTAAGAAATGGGTATTCGAGAGGTGTGTATGAAAGTAGGCGATAATTCCGTATGACTTGTGGTAAAGACAAACAAATGGCCCGGTTTGGGATCAGGCGAAGGGGAAAGGAAGCATCCTTGAAGGGACTAAGGATTGTCGTCAGGCTAGCCAGTTTTGCCTGGTTTTGCGGAGTATCCCTTTGTGAAGCCTTAATCTCTCCTTTTCGGTCGATGTTTCAAAGATCTCGAGTCCTAATATCACAAAGATTCCCGCGAAGCTGTGCTCGGTGGAAAATGTTAACGGAAGAAGGACAAGAAGTTTGACAGAAGACGCGGACGGGAGGTATAATCACGTTCAATTGGCTATGATAAGGGCCGATTGCACGAAAATATGAGAACGTACGGAATGTACGAACAAACAAACTCTTTCTCCAAGGTTGATAAAAATTGAGCGGGTGGTCAGGACTGGAGCTACACACAATGCTGCGAATCTAGGGTTGAGCGGTGCAACTTTGGAGCTGACAGTTGACAGCGGGAGGCGCCACTGATGATTAAGCGAGCCAATCGATTGGCCCTAACCAGGCAAACTTGAGTGGCATATCACGTGGTGCTACTATACATCGTGGAAGGACCCTTCGGCGGTCCTCGCAGCAGCCACCCGCTAGAGTGGATTCCCCGAGACCTCAGCGGGGTAAGAGTGGCACCTCTAGCCCGTACTGCATTGTACTATGCCGTGTATACTCGCTATCATGGCTCTCTGTCAGGGGTTGTGTTAACAGATGACATGTCCGTATACAACTGCATACTAATCTAAGCTTAAAGCTCCAATTGGCGCACCAGGGCCGCGTCATGTATCCTAACCAAGACCAATTCCACAAGGCAGGAACGACGACTTCCCTCGAACACGACAGTCCCGAATCCGCTGCTGTACGTCACCACTCAAACGAAGCTACGGCAGCTACGCTCGAAGGGGGGAGGAAACTTGGGGACTGTGGAGCCTGCTGGAGTTTTTTTTTGTTTTTTTCGCCGAGCGCAATGGTCGCTTAGCAGCCCTGACAGTTCAGCATTGGTCATCTCTTGACTGTCATTTGAGTAGCACACTAACGCTCCACAACATCAAAACGTCTAAGACAACAACCTTCGTCAGAATGCCTCTTTCTCCACCATCATTTCAGTCCCGGCTTCTACAGCTCTTCTGCCCAAGCTCAGGCTCAATCGTGGAGCACAGATCAGCCATTCACACTATATCGTACATGGCATGCAAGCCTCAGCTCCGCACCCGATCGTCGAAGCGTGAGAATGACGGCGCCAACAGCTTCACAACATCAGTGGGAAGATCATCTCGATCAGTCTTGCATATACCACCATGCATATTGATATCACGGAAGAAATAGAAGATCAATCACCTAACAACCCTTCCCAAGCCACAACAGTACCCTGCAAGAGATATGCCAGAAGCCTTCCGGAAGGGATCCGCCCCCGTTTCTGGCTGATGTGACAGCCCAACCAGAAGCCACCCGCACGCAATATGTAAAGGGAAGAAACATCTGGAGGAACGGAAGGATGTAGGAAGATGGGAGGGCGCCAAGAAAGAAAACATCCAAGTTTGACGTGGCTGATTCTTGACGCAACTTCCCGTCTGTCCGTTTGCAACTGTCGGCAAGGTCGTGTAACAGCATCCATATTGTCGGCCAACGCCTCTGGGCCGCAGCTCAGAGATACTCCAACGTCTATCTTTCATCCAGCTCTTCCTTTCTTCATCATGCATCATGCAACAGGGATCACCTGCTAATCAGTTCTCGATGAGTTTGGGGGGCCTTGTGATGAGAGATGCCGAACTGCAGGAGGATTACAGTGCAAGCAGAAGACACCAACATAAGAAGTTGTCCACACCACGCTGCTCAGCGTCGCCTTTATCCCGCATCGGAGTATTTATTGGGCACCACTAAGGGTGTTCAAGATATAAGCGACAACCGAGGGGAGGCTGAAAAGATTGCCCAGTTACCGAAGGGAGGGCCACCATCCGGCCCCATTTGCCCGTGAATCAGCGTCAATACTAGGTTTGAATGGTACCTTTTTTGTTTTCCCCACTACTCCACAACTATTTCCAGGGCAGGGGAGGTGGGGAGGAAAGCTATAGGTAGGCCTGCCATCTGCGTCTAGCCATTTCGGACCCAAAATCAACAAACCAGCGCTCAGCTCTCATCTCACCTCACAGGGCGGATGATTTTCTGGCAATGGAGACGATAGGTCTAGGACAACAAGCAGATAATAGTGGTAGCAGGGAACAGGTACCGTGAGGCCATAGCTCCCGCCCTCGTTTACTCCCGGGCGGCTTGTCTGTTGTCATGTTTTAACCTGGATGTCTCCTATCGCGCCTCTCCCGCATCATCTGGAAGTTCTTTACGGCCGACTGTAGAGTGTTCTGGAGGCGAGTGAGGGTTTAAGAAGCGGGCGTCAATATTCCAATGCTATCTCAATGCATTACAACACACAGAAACCTAGATATTGCCATATCTGGTCTTTCTCTCCCTCGTACCCTATTCCTACGCTTTGCAATCCAGCCACATAGATACAATCCCATAATTCCAATACCCGGAGCTGGGGGATTTTATCAAGCCTCTACTTTTAACATCCTCCTTGCCCTTACCGCAGCTAAACCTACTCGCAAAGCTAGGAATTGGCGATTATGTGGACTTGTCTTAACTTCAGTTGACCTGAACCAAACGACGCATCTCCCCTCCCAGCGTTACTGGTAGATGCGAGACAAGATTCCTAGCAAGCGGCCAGCTCACTCGATCCGCCGATACCACCCAGCAACATACGAGGAGCGGTCAGATCTGAGATGCTGCAGGCATCTCTTTCCTGCTATTTTGAGAACAGCTCTTGAAATGGGTATTATCGACTCAAACCATTCCCTGGTCGTAAACAGGCTTCAAACACACCAGCTTGGAAGGAAGAGATCCGGGTCTACTTGTGAGACGCTCTAGACATCCACGGCCGGACTATTCAAGGACAGTAAATTCTACCCCCCAAAAAGAATTACATGTTAGTCTCCTTGAAAGTATGTTTTGCGTAATCGTACAGAACCACATTTCTATCATTGTTCGACGGGATATGGCGGCGTTAAGTGCTATAAGCTCTGTCATATGTCGAAAGTGTAGCAGCACCATGTGTTGCGACTCATAGTAGCATACACGACTAGATATAAGAGCGAGGTCCGATATTCGCCACCGTTCGGCAAGGTTCAGCTTTCTTTTCTTGAGATCGGATAGTATAAAGACGGGAAGGTTGCGGAAGGCTTCACGTACACGGCTAACTAGGTACCTAGGAATCAGGTATCTGGAACAGCAAAAACATGGGAAGCAAACGTTCTCGACAAAATTCTGCCGCATCTCTTCTTGTTCCCGAGGATTAGGGCGGAATCAAAGGCGAGCATACAGAACAGCACAAGCTACCCGACATCTCTCGCTCGCTCGCTAGTTTGACCTTCCGCTATCCGAAGAGACGGTGAGAGCACTAGCATGTACCTTCTTGATGTTGAGACTGTATCCCCGAACCAAAGCCAGAGAGATGCATTTAAGAGACAGACGCATCATAACCCCGGACCCTTGGATGGAACATATTTTACATCCACGCATTCACACATCACAAAGGCCGCCCCCCTCTCCTTTTACCCGCCATTTTCTTGAGCTTGTTATACCCCAGTTTACATATAAATACGTTCAACAGAAACAAGTCCGAGCTTCCTCGCCTTGGCCTCCCTCTCTAGTAGTTTCCGAGATACCGAGAAACAAGCTTGCCGCTCTGATATCACCGCATCGCCGTTCCTACAAGAATCTGAGTTGTCAGTATTCCTACAGCAACTTCTTATACAAGACACCATCACCCATTCTGATCTTCGTCTTTCCTCTCCCAACCCTTTTCAGGTACTTGGATCCAGGGAGCACACCCGTCTCAAGATAGAGTCACAAACTCATCTGTCAAGATATATGAAGCACACATCTAGATCATCGGACGCCTTATCACTAGCCAACGTTGATTCACTTGTGTGATTCCACAAGCACACTGGATTCAACTCTGGGCCTCTCTCATCCAAATTTCGAACTCATTGTCTTGTCCATTCACTCGTTCAGAGCTCACCAGTCATAACCAGACCCTCGTTCGAAAAACCCACACCCACTTCGCATTACGACCCCGCCGTAGTTAATACTGCGAACCACCATTCTTTGAGGGGTGTTGTACCCAACGAATATATTTTTTTCTTTTAGATTCGCTAAGAGGTCTTCTCTCTAGCCACATCACCCTGACTATCGACGTTCCGATTCCGAGTGCCTTACCTCATTTCCAGAATCGCATGACTTCATGTATATTTCACTAGGCAAATAATACAGGGAGCTCTTGGAATATTTCAGTTCCAATTCGGACTCATTTCTGGTCTTCAAAGATTCACTTCTGTCGATCGGACTCTCGTCGAGAGAAAAATCCTCCCAATCAAGAGAACCCGCCAACTAGTTGGAAATTTTATCCTCGAATAGGTTACCTCTGTTTCTGGTCTTTCGTTTCTCAACATTCTGTTTTCCGTAACACAAGCACCACCTCCCACGAAGCAAGCACGCAAGATATCAGTCCAGTGAAGCAAACCCAGAGACAACCAGGTAACTCACCTGCGCGTTTTTCCTCTCCTGCCTGACAACTTCAAGTACCCGCCGGGGCTGTGGTGCAGTAATCTTACTACCCATCCACTCGCCACGACGCCGGGCCTGTCCTAGTGTTTTCTTGCCAACTGGCCCGCCTGCCGTTCGCCTGCGTCGCACAAAGCGAGCGCAAGGTACGGAAGTATCCAAGCCTTGGAGGTATTGGCTGCAGCAAAGGATCCTGATTTGAGAAAGAGGATAGGGCGAAAACCCAGGAGGGAAAGAGGTGCACAGAAGATGGTCCCTCAAGATGGAACACAAAGAGGCCAGCCATTGAACCAGGGTACTCTGACAGCGCCTGAGCAACACCAAGGCCGACCAAGACAAAATCAAACCACGATAGAAGAGACAAAACCCGCATGCTTCCCAACATCGACACACGGGGCTATTTCAGCGACCATAGCAACCTCAACGGTGGACCCAGCAGGCTCGGCCACCCAGCATGACCAACAACAAGAGCAGCCTTCCAGACGTCTGAAATTTCGAGCACTTTTAACGCAAGGGCTCCGCGGCCTCCGGTCCAGCTTAGTATCTCTCCTCTCACACATCCACCATCTCCGACACGGGCTCCTCGCCATTATCTTGGTGGTCGCCTCGCAGTTCTTGATATGGGGCCTTGACAAACTGGTGAAGCTCGCCTCGAACGAGTTCCCAGCTTCCATTGTCGGCATGGTGCTTGTATTCGTGCTCATGTCTTGGTGCAACCGCGTCGACTCTCGTGTCGAGGGTTGGTACATGAGGGTTCTGGGCAAAAGTGTAAGTGCTCCCCCCGAGCTGCCAACGGTCTTCGCCACTTTCGTGCTGTTTTTCCTCCTCTTAGTTTTCCAATTATAGCTGTCGTTCCACAGCCATCTGAGTTTTCTGTGCCGTTGGGGTGGGTGTCGGTGATGTTATGCACCAGCAGCAAAGGGGCTCCGTTCGGGGAGGCGCAGAAGTGGCGAACGCTAATGTCGTGCACCTATGGTATAGGCCAGCCTAGTGAACCGCCACATGAGTATTGGCTTCACTGTTCCCTTCGTGCAGGCCCTGAATCTTAAGTTTCGGGATGCGAGTCATATTGGAGTCGCCGTTGGTTGCTTCTGTGAGTACCGAAATCCAGGCTTCTATCCTGATTGCTCTAGCCTCCGTACCAGTGATTTTATTTTATTTTGTTTACAAGCCTTGACTGATTAGATCAAGCTAACATCTGGTTTAGGTGTGACCGGCTTACTTAATACGATATTGGTGTACCTCCTTGCTCTCGGCGTAGAAAAGTCTTACGCTCACCCACCATGGCGTCGGGGGAGGTCGCCAGACGAGGAAACGGGGCTACATCAGCCAAGAGAGCAGATGCATCAGCACCATCCTTCGACCTTACCGCCCCCGACGCTTTTCGGGACGCCTCCCCATTCCGTTCATCACCACCAGCCCCAGCATGAGAATCGGGGCGCGGTCTCTGGTAAGGTGTGGACAGCAGTACAGTCAATATGCAGGGGCTTCCAACAGTTCCGTGGCGGTCAAGTCTCCGGCGGCCATGATGAGACAGGGAGAACAGGGCAGGCAACTGGTGTCCGATCCGTGGGATCGAACCAGTCGGGCCGCGTGACGCCGCACACCAACCGAGGGAATTCTGCCAAATACCTCTCCGGTATATCAACGTTGTCGACTACCCCAAGCTCCTTCTTGAACGGGACCGAAGACGGACCCACTCCGATCCCCAGCCGAGTTCCATCTCCCATTCCAGAGGGCAGGACTGTGGTATACTCCCACCAGGACATGAGTGTGCAGGAGACAGCCGGCGTCGTGGAGCTTGCGTGTATCTCTCCAATTCCATCCACGTCTTCAATAACAGTCGCAATCCATGGGCACCCTTCCTGCCAGAATCCGGCACTAGTTGAGCTTCCAGGCTCGCCGCCTTGTAGCTCTGCCTCAACAACTTCCACCTCAGAGACAGGCAGGCATTGTCGCTTCTCTTCGCTCCTCCCGCGTTTCCCTCTCATCCTCGCCGGGGGGCTGATTCCCCTTGTGGGAGTCCCCTTGGCCCTCTTTACAGGCCATACAACCACCCTCGACACCCTGGCACTCTTTACCTTCTGGTTTGGCACAATGTCTCTGCAGTCGTTCATCCGCCACGGAGGCCGGGGCCGCATTGTTTCGCGCCACAGGGACCACCCGATCCTGCGGCACGTCCCGGCTCTACAAATGGGCGTCGTGGTCCTCCTCAACGCCGTGCTCATCAGCTCGCTGGCCATGATCGTCTACATACTCGTCAAGGAAAAGATCACCAAGAACAAGGACTTGGATGCTATCCTGAACGAGTTTGTGAGGGAATCCGACATGTCGTCCCTCTTTGGCGACTCTGACGGAAGCAAACACGGCCTCCCGGGCATGGGTGCCGGCGATATCGCCATCTCGGTTCTCAACGCCGGCATCGTAGTCTGGGGTTTCAAGCTTTTCGAGTGCCGCTCCCAGCTCCTGTCCTACTCAGGCATAACTGTGGTATTCGTCTCCTCAGTCGCTGCCGTCGCCAACTTCTTCCTTGGCCCAATGCTGGGACATGCCATGGGGCTCGATGCGCCAGAAGCACTAGCATTCTCTGCCCGGTCGGTCACTCTGGCGCTCGGCGGACCCGTCGTTGATAGCCTGGGCGGAAACGTCACCATCAATGCCGCAATGGTGGTTCTAAACGGGCTGGCGTTCCAGATCGCTGGGGATTGGATATTCAAGAAGATGAGGCTCGACGTGAGCGCAAGGAACGATGGGCCGGACGCAACTAGCGACGACGGTGGCAGCACGAGAAGACATTCATCCGTGTCAACGTATAGCCGACAGCCACACAGTATGGCCTCCACCCCCACCACCAGACCCTCGAGTGACAGGGACGAAAATACGGCCAGCCCCAATGATGACCAAGAAGAGGGCGACCGGACAAGGCCGGTTGCGGCCGGAGTCACTGTCGGCATCAACGCCGCGGCGATGGGCACGGCTCACCTCTATGAAAGGTCGAGTGGCGCCGCCCCGTTCGCCGCCTTATCCATGACGGTCATTGGTGTCGCCACCGTCTTGGTTTCCGCCATCGAGCCGGCTCGCCATTTCATCATTGGGTATGTCGCAGCACCGGTCTGAGCAAGACGGTTAGGTGGGAGAGAGCATGGGAGCCGCTGTCGTACTACGGGTATAAAAGTGTTGGCGGCTCCGTGAGTGAGGAATTTGAATTATATCGGATTGCGACCATCCGAATTTTCGGTATGCAACGACACATTATTTCGTGTTTTTGGATTGGATGGTTTTCGTTGGTACGAGTCCATGGATGGCTGCCCCGATGCATTTTACGGTTGTGGAGTGGCAGAGTCGCATTTCCTGGTGTTGGTGTTTTTTTTTTTTTTTTTTTTTTTTTTTTTTTTTTTTTTTTGGGGGGGGGGGGGGGGGTTTCCCCTAAAAAATTTTTTTTAAATATTTACAGACAGTGTGT
>JAKWBI020000960.1:0-14709 GCA_022664585.2 Zalerion maritima
AGAAATTTTAAAACCTAATAAAAATAAGGATAAAAAGCAGGGATGGTAAATAATTATATAATAAATACCACCTAAAATTCTTTTTTTTAAATAAAGTTTATTTATATTAAATAATAGGGAAAATTAAACGGTAAAAATAAAAGGAAATATATATAAGATAGCCTAACCTTTAATAAATATTTTTATAAATTTTATTTATTTTTATTACTTTTATTATGGCGGATGCGGGCAGCTATATTTTTGAAAATCGATTGCAAATCGGTATATGCATAAACATTATAGTATTAATTAGATTACATAATATAAACCACCTAATTATTTCCTATTATTATTAATAATATTAATTATATTACATAATAAGGGAAATAAAATCGTAAAAATAAATAAAAAGCTGTATTGGATAGCCTAATATTTAATAAACATTTTCATGAATTTTATTTATTTTTATTACCTTTAGTACGGCGGATGCGGGCAATTATATTTGTGCAAATCGGCGTATGCATAGTCATTTTAGTATTAGTTAAATTATATAATATAAACCACCTGATTATTTCCCACCTTACGATTCCGTCCATAGTAAATTTTCAAAATGGAGTAAATAACGCAAATAAAATCGTAAAAATAAAATAAAGGTTAAAATCCAAAGGTAATAATTTGAACAGTGTTTTACTTATTTTTATTTTTTTTTAATTAATTTATTCCGGCCGATGCGGGCTGGAGTGCATTTGCCGAAAGCCATATACTAATGTGGTTGGGCATATAATCCGCACGCCCCTAAAATCTTTCCCGCCATATAATACCGTCCATAATAAATTTGAAAAATAAAGTAAAAACCGCAAATAAAATCGTAAAAATTTAACAAAAAGCTGTAATAGAAAGGTAATATTATAAATACCATTTTTATAATTTTTATTTAATTTTATTTATTTTATTTAGGGCGATGCGGGCTGTAATATATCTAGTAAAAAACACATACTAATGTGGTTGGTTATATGATCCGCCCGCCCCTGATTTTTTTCCCGCCTTACAATACCGTTTATAATAAATATTAAAATTAAACTTAAAAACGCATATAAAATCGTAGAAATTTAGGAAAAGCTGCAATGGAAAGGTAATATTATAAATACCATTTTTATAATTTTAATTCAATTTTATTTATTTTATTCGGGCCAATACGGGCTGTAATATATTTAATAAAAAACACATATTAACGTGGTTGGTCATATAATCCGCCCGCCCCTGATTCTTTTCCCGCCTTATAATACCGTCCATAATAAATATTAAAACTAAACTTAAAAACGCAAATAAAATCGTAGAAATTTAGGAAAAGCTATAATAAAAGGGTAATATTATAAATACCATTTTTATAATGCTTTTTTAATTTTATTTATTTTATTCGGGGCAATGCGGGCTGTAATATATTTGATAAAAAACACATATTAATGTGGTTGGTTATATAATCCGCCCGCCCCTGATTTCTTCACCGCCCAACTCTATCCGCAGTAAATTTTAAAAATGAGATATATAATGCAAATAAAATCGTAAAAGTATAAAACAACCTGCCATAAAAAGGTAATATTATAAATATCATTCTTCCAATTTTTATTCATTTTTAATCCCTTTTATCGGGCGGATACGGCCAGATTTATAACTGCCAATATCCTATATAAGAAAATAAATGGTCATATAATTAGCCCGCCCCTGATTTTTTCACCGCCCAACTCCATCCGCAGTAAATTTTACAAATAAAATATATAATGCAAATAAAATCGTAAAAATATAAGAAAACCTGCCATGGAAAGGTAATATTATAAATATTATTTTTTCAACTTTTATTCATTTTTGTTTATTTTATTTAGGCGGGTACGGCCTGGTGTGTATGGCAAGTATGCATTTATTAAAAGCCATATAATTATATAATTAGGCATATAATTAGCACGCCTTTTATTTTTTCGCGCCTAACGATTCCGTTCATAATAGATTTTAAACATTAAACGAAAAACGCAAATAAAGTCGTAAAAATATATTCAAAGCTGGAATGGAAATATAATCATTTAAATATTATTTTCCCATTTTTTATTTATTTTTATTTAATTTATTCGGGCCGATACGGCCTGGAGTGCCGATGCGGCCTAAAGTGCATTTACCAAAAGCCATATATTAACGTGGTTAGGTATATAATTAGCACGCCCCTTACTTTTTCCCGCCTTATAATTCCGTCCATAGTAAACTTTAAAAATTAACTAAAAAACGCAAATAAAATCGTAAAAATAAATAAAAATATAATTTATATAGCGAGGCGTTTAATAAACATTTTTATAAACTCCATTTACCTATATTTAATTTATTGCGGCGGATGCGGGCAGATATATATCTGCGCTATAGGAAATACATAGAGGTTTTATTATTAATCGTATGGGGCTTAAACCATATGGGAAAACCACATTAAATATATTTCTCAGTTTATTAATAAGTTTATAGCTCTTTTTTGGAGTTATTAATAAGGGTTTTTAAATATTGTAAAATAATAAGAATAAATTATTTAATATGCCTATATTAGTGAATATACCTGCAAATTATTAAAAAGTCGTTTTTCGCCTAATTAGGAAGCACTCCACACTTTTCACCTTTTAAGCCATTTCCCCCCTGTAACTTTTAGTAATCCCCTCACGGGCTTAATAATTTTAAAAAGCGAATACTTCGCTCGCTTACGCTCACTACGTATTCCCAATTATAATATTACGGCCAAAAAAATTACGTAATATAAAAAAATTAAAAAACGAAAAGCGGGAATCGGGAAAAGTACCTTTTTTAAGAATGACGAAAAAAGTATAATTTTAAATCCTAATAATAATTACGGAAGAATTCGGTAATATTCCTTTTATAAAGGAATAAAGCTATACAGTATTATAAGATCTCCAGAGAAATTACCATATAAAAAAAAATTCCCTTTTTTTTTTATATTCCCTCCTTTATATAATAATAAGCCCTAACCAGTTTAAAACCAAATATTATAAAAGGACCCAGTAAAAACCATATACCTAAAGCTCCGTTAATAATCCGAGGTATATATACGTATATAAAAGAAAAACCATATTCCTTTATTTAAAAGTTTAAAAGGGAATATTTTTACGCTTCCTTTTTTCCGTTCCCATACCATACTAAATGGCCTTATTTTAAATTATTTATAAATGGTAATTAAAAATAGCTTTTTAATTTTAAAAAAAGATTACCCGTTTAAATTTTAATTCGTTTATTTAATTTACGGAGAAAAAAGGGCGGAATCCTTATTTAAAGGGTTATACGTAAAAGTAAAAATTCCTTTATAGGAAAAACTTAATTTTTTATATTCAAGGACGCCATTAAATAATCCTGTATAGTATAATTTTCATTTCGGTAATAGCGAAAGAATTAATCGCGGGACGAAAAAATTATAATTTAATTTTAAAAAATTTATCATATCCCTTATTCCTTGCGAGAGCGTAAACCCTTATAATAAATAAAAGCCTAAAAGGCCGCCGCATTATTATTATTATTATTTTAAGAGTTTTATTTCGGTTACCCCCTTAATTATAAGCGCCAAAAAAACCAGACCCTTATACCGGTTATATAAAAGGCCTGATTAGGCCGGGAATATTTTTAACCCCCAAATTTAAAACGTTTATAATTTTTAAAAGATTAAGGCCGCCGAAAATAATTTCGAAATAATCCTCCTAATACTTAATATTTTATTCTTATACCGTATTATTAAATAATTTTTTAATGCGGAATTCTTTATAAAGGGTATAATTATTATAAAAAGAATTAAAGTTTAAAATTAATATATATTTTTAAGGCCTTTATTTTCGGTTATATAAACCTCGCCAAACCAAAGGTAATTATTATATTTATCCCTGGTATATTTAAAAACGGAAATATATTTAAAAAAGGGGAATATATAATAAATAAAAATATTAGATTTTTAATTTTAAAAATAATTCGCCTACCTAAAGGTATAATATTTATAAGGGTTTTTATTTACCATACCTTTAAATTATACGGCCAATATTTATTAATAATAAAAATAAAGGGAGGAATATAAACCACCTATAATTTACCCTAGGAAATTTTTATATAAAATAAAAATGATCATAGGCCGATTAATCCTTTTATATAATACAAGGGCCAGGCTGGTAATTCTAGGAAAGGTTTTAAACATATCCAGGTTAATATATATGGCCATATAAATATAATTTAAAGGAGGGTCCTTAAACAGGCCAAATTAGAAATAATAAAAAATATTTTAAAAGAATAACGATAATTAATCCTGTTTAATCTTAAAAGGTAAGAATAAAAAGGGTGTAAAGGTGGAATAAACCTTATAAATAAAATTAAAAACCGGCTTAAACCGGGTCCTTTTAATAAGGCTCGAAAATAATCTCGGCGGAAAAATATTAAACTAAAAGGCCTAAACGGTATTATGTTTAAAAAGCATTTTAATTTTAAAAACCGTAACCGTATATTAGGGTGGTTAATTTAAGGGGATTAAATTAAAGGAAAAGGTAAAAAAGGACCTTTTAAATAAACCCTAAAAAAAAAGGCCCGGGCTGGTTTATTATATAAGGTTAAATTAATAAAAGGTATAAGGCAATAAGGGGGATAAAGGGAGCCGAGTAAAGCCGTTAAAATTAATGGTTAGGTTTTAAGATACCCAATCGATATGGCCTCGCGGCCTAGCCGGTAAAGGAAAAGGAGTAAAAATAATTATTAGGGAAATTAAAATTAAATAGCCCTATATAAAGTTAATAATTTAAAAAAAATATACCTGGAAAAGGGCTTCGGGTAATAATGAAAATGGTATTAATTAAAAGGGCCGCCTAATTATAAGTAAAACGCTTAATAATCCGAGTGCGGTTTTTTATAATACGAGCCCCGGGCCTTTTTATAAAAAAAGGAAAAGTGCGAGGGTAAGGGAAAGCGAAGATTATACAATAAGGTATAAGAGAAAAATAAGGCTGGCTTATAAGTATAATAGGGTTGGAAAATTTAGGAGGCCTATTAATCATTAATAAACGCCAAATAAAAGCTAAAAAATTAGGAAACCCCTTATAAATCTCCTTATTATTACTTTGGTTTAAATGGGATATATTTTAAAAGGATTAAGGAGTAAATTAAAGAAAAGGGGTAATAAAGGGAGCGAGTATTTAAGGGAAAAAATGCTCGGAGAAAGGGAAAAAAGCAAAAAATATATAAAAAGAAAAGTATTGTAGGAAAAAAAAAGGTACCGATAAAAAGTATATAAGAGGAAGGATTATCGAAGGTATAGGAGAAAAGAAAGGGAAAGAAGTTAGGCCAAAATATTTATATAATTATCCGATTAAAAATGGGAGGCACGCTAATAATTATAAAAATTATAAAAATTATAAGGGTAATAAAATAAAAGGGTAATAATAGGAATACTCGAGGAAATATTTATTTATTTAAAAAAATACCACCGTTTATTTAAAACCCGCCAGTATATTTAAACCTTATAAATATAAATACCCCTTTTTTTCCCCTTATATTTCCTCGATTTCTTTTAATTATATTATTTCCCAGCCTTAAATTTTTATAATATAATCCTGCTTAATTCATTTTTTATTTTAATTTAATTCCTTATTTTTAAATTCCCTTATCCTTTAAAAGCTTATATTACCCTTAACCTAACCCCCGGTATTTAATACCTTTTTAACCTTTTTAATTTAAAAACTTTAATTTAAATATACCTTTTATTTTTTATTATTACCGAATAAAGTAAAAAAGCCCTAAGCAATATTATTTTAATAATAGGAAATTATACCTTCGAAGGATTAAGGTTAAAAAATAAAACCAACGTTTAAATATTTAAATATTAATCGGAGTTTTTATTTAAATTATTTTAAAAGGTAATTTTTTATATAAAAGCCCTTATTAAACCTTAGCGCCTATATAAAAACCAGGCCCGTTAAAAAGGGCCAATCCCTTTATATATTTTATATATGAATAACCCAAAGTTTAAAAAAATTGCCCAAACAAATATAAGTATAATAATTAAAAATATACTTAATTTTATCAACCGCCATAAGAATAACCGCTTCCGCCAACGGCTTTAAAGGCCAATTATTATTAAAGCGTTTTTTATAAATATTTGGGCATATATATATAATATTATTAAATTATTAAAATATAACCAATCTTTTTTTATTAATAATTAATTACCTATAAGGATTACCTCGAAATATATAATAGGGTAAATAATATTAGGTTTATGATTACGGATTTTAAACCTTTAAGGGGGCCTAAGGATATACCAATTATTAAAAATTAGGCGGCCCTTATAATTCCCTTATAATACCCGTTCTTTAAAATTTATAATTTACTTAATATAATAAAGGTAGGGGTTAATTTTATAATAAAAGGGTAAAAAGACCCGCGAATAATTTTTATCCAAGATTATTATAAAGGTATAATACTTATTATATTTATATTAAAAAATATAGGAAAGGATTTTAAAAGGTATACGTAAAAGGCTTGTATAAGGTTTTTGGTAATATTTTAAAATAAACCTAATAGGGGTATATTTAAAAAGTACGGCCTCCGGCCTAAGGTCCTTTTTATAATAATTATTTTCGTATAAATTAGCCCTTTTTACCGGTCTTAATACCTTATAATATTAAAAACGCTTAGAATTATAATTTATAAATAAAAGGTAATATGGATTTATACGCGAATAAAAAGGGAGGTTTATATTAATAAAAAGGCCCTTATACTTTTAAAGTTAAAGGATAATGGAAAAAGGCTATAATACCGCCCCCAAAAGCTAAAATTAAGCATGGGGGGAAAATGGAAAAGAAATTATATACTGTATTCCTTTGGGCCACCGCCCAAGGGTTATATAAGGTATTTTATAAATTAAATAAAGGTGTTTTATATAAATTACTTAAGGTTTACCGTAGGCCTTAATCCATTAAAGAATTTCCTTAAAGCAGTATAATTATAAGGGAAAATTAATATTATTATTCGGCACGAGGTTTTTTTACGTATAATAACAAAAGGTAATAATCCCCAGGGTTATTTGGTGTGAAGGGCTGAGGTCACGTTAAGGAGCAACGATAAGTGCCACAATAGTATGTATATTCGATCTACGAAGGAGGAGAAGGGAAAAAGGGGGGAAAGGTTTGGGATAAGGGTGCGTGGTTTATAAGTAACCTCTTATACGTATCGGTCCCGCGGTTAACCCGTTATACGTACATTATAATATGGGTGGGCCTATAATATACTCCTTTTTTTACCCGCCCGGCTCCGTGGCGGTGGCGCCGTAAGCGCGATTATTTGCGGTATGGTTATATATTGCGCCCCGTAATATGCGTATTTTTTTCCGCCGCCGCCTTTGCTTGCGTAAAGCCCTCGCTACGGCCGCTACGTATAATGGTTATAAGGGCCATTTCTCGGCCGCCTATTATATTTTCCCTAACCTTTATTATAATAATAACCGTAAATGCCCCCCGCCCGCCCAAAATCCCCCCCCCTTTTTCTTTTATCTCCCTGGGCGCCTATATAAATGCCTAATATTCTTACGGGTGTTTTACGCCTTAAACGGTGGTTTTACGGGCTTTAGGCACTAACCCATTATTATTTAATTTTTATTCCGGCCAAATTTAATTAAGATTTTTATTAATAAATCCCCGTGGTTGTTTTTTCGCTGCGAATTCGTTATAATAGCGGTGGTTAATATTTATATAATATTTTAAATTATTTAGCCTATTATTTCCGGCTTAGGTGGTTCCGGGCCGGCCTTTCCGGTATTATACCGCTTTTTTCCCCGCGGTGGTAGCGACGCGAAATTGGCGGTTTATAAAAATATCGCTATTTATATTTTTATTATTATTAAGGTATATTATAATTCCCTCGCTTATTTTACCCTTAAGGCGGTATTAATCCGCTACGTATAATAAAAGGCTCCCGCCCCTTATATTAATCCTATTAAAAAAACGAAAATTATTAAGGTATATAATCCCCGTTCCGATGCGTAATTATTACGGACCACGGTTAACCGGCGTAAAATATTTTTATTAAAGCCGAACGTAATAAATTATATAAAGCCTATATTTATTATATTATTAATTCCTCCACTTATTATTATTATAATTAATTTAATAAAATCCCCCCCCCGTAGGCCTTCTTTATAGGCCGCGGTTAATTCGGTATTAGTTTATAAAATAAGGTATTATTTATTTTTCGTATTTTAAAAATAACCATACCTATAGTATTATAAATAATAAAAGGTATTTATGGTGGCTTTTTTCTCCGGGTAATTTATTATTAATCCGCCCCTTTAATATTCCAATACCCCTAATATTAAAATTATTATTACCGCTTTTATTATTACCGCAAAAACTGGGACCCCCCGTGGTAATTTTACCATAGGTCCGTCCCGGCTTTATTATATACCCACCCTTATTAACCCCTAAATTAGGCCTGTTAATAATTTAATAATAAAACCATTTATTATATTAATACGGGGATTATACCGGTTCGGCGCCGATTACCTTTACCGTACCCATTATTAATATAATATTTATACCTAAATAGGTTACCTCCCTTATTAAATTAATCGGTCGCCTTACCATTATAGGAAAGAAATTTCTCGCCCTTTTACGAAACCGCGTAGGTTTCGATCTCCCCCCTTTTTTTTATTATATATCCGTTAATAAACCTTTATTAATCCCTTTAATTTCCCGCTCCCCCGTCGCCTTTTATTAATATTATATCCTTTTCCGGGTAATAAGCACCGCGCCCCCGCGGCGGCTTTAATACGTTTAATAATAATATTAAATCCGTTAATTAATTATTATACCTAAAATATTGGTACGGTGCCGTATATAAAGCGCGGCGAATTTTTCCTTTATTTTTATTTTTTATTATTATACCATTACGAGTACTTTTCGCGCTTAGGGTTTAATCCCTTTAAATCTTACTTAATTTATTACCAAATTACGGTTTCCGTTATATTATCGTTATTAATTTTAAACGTAATTTAATTTACGCGGAACCGTTATGGATTACCGCATTGCCGAAGTATTATTTATAACGGTTTAATACCGCTATATTTATTAATTAAAATAAAGGTTCCTAAATTAATTTGGCCTAACCCTGCCATTTTATCAATATTTACCTTATAATACCGCGACCCCGTTTTTAGGTCCGAGCTCGAAATACCTCTTTTACCGTTCACTTATTATTGCCTATCCTTTTATTTTAAATCGGTGGGGATTATATATTATTCTGGATTTAAAATAATAAAGGGTTATAATTGGCCCATTATAAAAGGTTTATATAAAAGTGCGGGTAAATATTTAAAGGGGTGTTTAATTTTATTATATATAAATTTATTACCGCCGTAATTATATATTTAATATAAAACTAATTTAATTTTCGTAAAGGCCGCGCGGTGGTTATATTACGTAAAAAAACCCATATTTTATTACCGATTTCGAATTGTTTTACGGGGGAGCGGTATTTATTTATTATATTTTTGTATTATTATTATATGGCCGTTACCGCCGCCTATACCCATTCGGTGGCCTTTTTTAACCGCCTTAGAAACTGCTTTACGCGTCCCCGCGGCGTTTTCTCCAAGGGCCCTGGGTTATTGCGTTTTATTATAAGTATTATATAATACCCGTGTATAATAAAAAATAGGCTAAGGCCGATTAATAATAAATCGCGATTATTAATAATTAATTGCGTTACCGGTAGGAGCCCAGGCCAATCCAGTTATTTTATTAAAATAAATATTCGTAAAAAATACTAAATCTTTTGGTTCGCTTACTCGGTCGCGCCATTAATTTAGGGGTGGAACGCGATTAATAACCGTTATATTATACCCGTTAATTTATATAAGTATTATTAAAAACCACCCACCTAATTCGACCCTTTATTATTTATAATCGTTTTAGGGAAACCGTAAAAATATTAAAAGTATTATATAAATCTTTCGGCGTATACCACCGTTATTATAAATATTATGGTTTTTAAAATTACGCCCTTATAAAGGCGGTTGGTAATTATTATTAAAAAATGGGGGTTATACGGGTTCGCGGCGGGGAGGTTTATTATAAAATCCACGGATATTTTGCTTTAAAAGCGGTCCGCCATTAAAAGTGGTTTTAATAAGCCCTTTTTTTGATTTCTCCATACGGTGGTTTTATCGTATATATTATAATTACGCATAAAATGGCGTATTATACGGGTTATACCCGACCAAAAATAATTATAAAATAATATTATTATTATTCCATTGCGTCCCGGGTGGCCGGTAATTATAAAATTATATGCCTTTTAAATAAGGGCGGTTTATAATTACTTTTATATTGGTATTTAGCGCCGGTCCCTAAAGCGCAGGTATTCCTCAGGTCCGAGGGAGTATTTTATAATAAAAACCTTTATTTTTATATTCGGGGGAAATACTTGCTTTTTTTTTTTAATTACCTTTCGTATAATTTTATATTAATTATCGTATTATATTACTGCGAACCATAATTCCTAAAGCTCGGCGTTTTCGAATGGTGGGCTTAAAAGGGCCCCTATATTATATATAACCGCCGGTAACCAATCGTTTTAAACCAATTAAAAACTACGGCCGGTAAGGCGTTTATTTCTCTTTTTCTTTGGTATATCCTAATCCCGCCGTAATAATACGTCGGGCGCCAGGGATAACCGGCCGGGGCGGAATTTTAATTAAAAACGGTACCAATATATTTACTCCTATTAGCGGACCTGGCATTTTAATAAATACCTTTTAATTATAAAATACCGTAAATTATTATAATTTAAATATACCCGGAATACGCCGATTATATTACGGAATTTTACGTTTTATATTTTTATACTTTTTATTATAGCCAGGAATTCCTTATTATAAATATTATAATTATATTCGGCGGGTATTAACCGCTGGGAAAAAAAAACCACGGGGCGTAATATTCCCGCTTTATTTTATTAAAAAAGGTAAAAGCCTATCGCCTACCCCGAATTATTAGCTTTTAAAACCGTTTCCGCCGCCGGGTTAAATTGCGCCAATACCGGGGGGGCCATAAATGCCCTTTTTAATCGTTAAAATGCTTCGGATTTAATAAGGCCTTAATAAAACCCTTTTCCATTTTTAAAAAGGGCGGAAAGCGGGAGCTTTAGGTTAAAAAATTAATCGATAAATTCCTTATAAAAATTAACGAAGCTTAAAAAACCGCGGACCCTTTTTACGGTTATAGGCTTCTTTTATTCGCGTATGGCCCGTAATTTCTCCGGGTCGGCGTATATTCCTTTTCCTATTATTATAATAAACCTAAAATATATCACTTTTTTATTATAAAAACGCATTTGGTTAGGTTTAATCGAAGGCCTATATTATAAAGCTTTTTTATAATTTGGCGGACCTTTAATATATAATCTCGCTTTATACCGTTTAAATAAATTAGTATATTATTTATATATACCGTATAAAATATATCGAAAAACTCGCGTAATATATTATTAATATATTATTGGAATAATACTCCCGCGCCGCTAAGGCCGAACGGGGTTACCGTTTATTCGTATAGGCCGAAATAAATCCTAAACGTTATTTTTTATTTGTCCCTATAACGAACGCGTAATTTATAATAGGCGGCTTTAATATTTACCTTGGTAAACCAATACGCCTTGGCCAGGGTCCGTAATATTTTATAAATAAACGGCAGGGGGTAATGGTTTTAATATATAACCGCATTTAACCCCTTATAATTATAATAAAAATATAACCCGCCCCCCGGCTTTTTAATAAAAAGTACCGGGGCGTATGTGGAAAAACTGCTGGCCCTTATATAACCTTTATTAAATAACTCTATTAGGGTTTTTTATAAAACCAGTAATTCCTCCCTTAATATACCATAAATCGGACCTTATAATATTTACGGGTCCTTTCCCTCGGCATTTTTTATTAATTTTATCGCGTGATTTACGGAACCGCGGTAGGGTGGTAACGCCTATTTTTTATTAGGTTCGAATATATTTTCCAGCCCTTTTAACTTATTAAATAGCCAAAATAATTTGGCCATTAATACCTTTAATTATTCGTTAATATTATATAGGAATATTATAAATAATATTAAATCGCTCGCTTTTATTTTATATATTATGGTACGTAAAAAGGCAATATTAACCAATTATATATCCATTAAAACGGCGCCCCTCGACCCTTTTTCCTTTACGGAAAGGTTCGCCCTACCGATATAAATCCGCTTTTTTACCGTTTTATATATAACCGCTTCCTTTTTATACCACGGTTTGCCCAATATTATTAAATATAAAAAATTCGGCACGGGGTAATAAAAATAATATTAGAAATACCCATTAATATTAATATTTACGTATATTATTTTTATTATTATAATTTCTCATTATACGGGTAATGTAAACGCGTATATTAATACCCTGGCGGGTATTAAAATATATGGAAGGCGGAGTTTAATAATAAAAAAATTATAAATCGCGCCATAATATAAGTACCCGTTATTGATAAAAACGTCGGTAAAATAAATCCTATTTAAATAAACGTTTATTAAAAAGGGGGTACCGTTTATTCGCTTTATTCCTTTTATTATTTCGCTCCGTATTGGCGGCTTTTAGGCACGCCTACATTTAAAAGTTACCCTTTTAATTTATCTTCCCCCTTATCCTCGTTTAACGCCCCCGGGTGGGGCATTATACCCACGGTATTAATCCGGACCTTTTTAGCTGGCTTGGCCGGGGTTAATTTATATTTTTCAATAAAATGGTTATTAAATCCATACCGAATATATTGGCCTTTTTTACGCCGGCGCTTTATTTTAACTACGATTACCCATTTGGCGCGGCGTGGTTTATCCCTTAATTTAAAACTTATGGCGTTTACCCCCTAATATTAGGGTGTCCGGGTCCTTTTAGGAACGCGATTAATGTATTATTAATACGCTGCTCCCTTTTTTACAGAATACTAAATCCAGGCGGAACGTAATATTAATAATTATACGAACCTATTTTTAATAGGAATTAAAAAAATAAACCGATATTAATACTAGGCGAAGGCGCTGATATATTGCTTTATTTAATAATATAAGTTTAATGGAATCGTCCTATACGGCGCCCCCTGCGTTTACCAGGAGTTATTTAAATTAGGAATAAAAGGCTGGGAACGATTACCTTTTCCCTTAATATAAAAAATGGAGCTTGTTCGCCGCTCGTTCGTAATTATTAAGGTCCCCGAATACCGTTTCTAGGTACGTAATAAATTGCGCGGGATTTTAGCCCATCGATTTATCTTCGCCGTAAAATATTATAATAAGGGTTTTCGGTTTATCCTTTAGGCAGGCGTTAATATTATACCATAAAAACGCATCGCCCCTAATAAGATTTTGGTCTAAGATTAATTTATATTTAATTTTAACCCGAAATATTTTTTATTTTACCTTATTACCGTTAAATTTTACCGGCCAGGGAAACTGCCTTTATTACGGGATTATTATAACCGGCGGGCTATGGTTTATTAAGGTGGGCGGCGCTTAATACGCCGCCGAGATCCGGGTATCGAGGGCCGCAAATATTTAAATTAGGCATTTTTCCATATTATTTAATTCGGCGGCGGACTTATTATTAACGGCCGTAAATACCCGGGTTATTTTTTAATAAATAAGCAGCGTTACCGTTTTGGGAAGGGTTTATTATACTTATCCGCCGGCGGGAGCCTGGTTATTTTCGTTTAGATTATTATTTATAATAAAGGCGTTACGGGGTAAATACGGGATAAAATATGGTAAGGGATTATTTAAAAATCGAATATATATAAAGGGCTAAGATTATATTAAGGAATAATAATAAGTATTATAATAATATATATATTCGATTTATAAAAAAGGAAAAGGGAAAAAGGGGGAAAAGGCTTAGGATAGGGGTGCGTGGTTTATAAGTAGCCTTTTATACGTATCGGTCCTGCGGCTAGCCCGCTATGCGTACGTTGTGACATGGGTGGGCCTATAACATTTGGTTAATAATAAGGAGTGGTAAAGCCTAAATACGAATATAAATATTACCGAAATGCGTTCCTATATATTTAATGTTTATATAAGTCTTAGGCCTTTTTTAATACGCCTTAAATTTCCTAATATTAGGGTAAATTTTATAATTCGTAAAACGGTAAACCCGTTTAATTTTTATACGGAGAACCAGGAGAATATAATAGAATTAAAATCGGGAAATAATATGGATTCGAATTTTATTTATATAATTAGTCTTATATACCGAAGGCGGAGGGGCCAGGTGGCCTTAGAAAACAAAGGGGGTAGCGACCGCCTTTGTGAATCTTTTAGGGGAAAATATATATTACCGGAACGAAAGCCTAATTTATTAAAATTATTTAAACTATTATTACCCATTCCTTCCCTTTTTTTTTCACCCTTTATACGCTTTATTACGCGTATATTCCCCGCTAATTATTAATTACTGCCCTTATTCCCACCCTTAAGAATAACCTTATTTTTCCCACACGTAATTCTTATCCTTAAATAATCGCCACGATTTTAATTCCCCTTATATATTAATTAACGCTAATAGATGTATAAAAAATAATATAGGCCGCTTTTTAATATTAAGGTAAATAATAATTTCGAAGTATTTAAAAAGGAGGTTATTAAAAAGCCC
>JAKWBI020000961.1:0-14669 GCA_022664585.2 Zalerion maritima
CCCCCCCCCCCCCCCCCCCCCCCCCCCCCCCCCCCCCCCCCCCCCCCCCCCCCCCCCCCCCCCCCCCCCCCCCAGCTGTGCTTCGTTAGCGAATGTAGTTTCCGAGCTTTTACAGTTTTGCCATGCGTACGGCGATGACCTTGAGCCTGGCGGAGGTTTACGTGTTCTTAGGTTCGGTGATAAATTATATTAATTTAAACAAAACTTTACACCAGGACTCAGCGTGTGCCTGACATTATTTTACTTCCTGACGTTTAAGTGAACGTCGATTTCTCTTGCCATGCACCTCTCACCGAAAGATCATGAATCTCGACATATAAGCTAGGTCCTGGCTATTTAAAAGATGTTATGAAATTCACATTTTCTAGGGGATAATGGTCATGCTTCTGGGTGAATAATAATACAATATCGATGAATTCTGCGAGGAATATTCAAGGTAATGCTAAATGCTTTATCGAATACATTAATCATTTATGCGATGGCCTTTTGGTGCGTTCGATGATATTAAGAACGGGCATAACGAAGAGTTTCCATAAATCACGGGAAGCAGTGGGGCTTTCTATTTGAATTATGGTTGTCGGGATGGTGGATAAGGGTGATTTATTAGAATAGACAATAGGAAGCAATAGATGATCTCTTCACGCCACACCTCGCGATTAGCTCCTTAGTATGGGAGCTATATAGTCAATATGTCGATCTAAGCCGATATATATGGTGTGTAAAGTAGGTGAGCATGTGTTAGACGGGTTTTCTTTCAAAGCGAAGATCTGCAGGATACGGACGGAATATCTCCAGTAGCACTCTCAGAACCACCAGCAATGGTGCTTGAAAGATCACTGCGGACGCCGCCTTTGGGGGAATACGGCTCGCGTGTCGTAATTGACGCTTGATTTGGGGGCATCTAGCCTCCGGGTCTTGAGTGCTACATAGCACATTCTGGCGGACTCTGGCACAGCTGCGGCAGGGCTTCGGGCCTGGGCGACGCAATGGGCCGTCACCCGTCTCCGTCTCAGATGAAGTAGATTTCCCATTTACAGCCCACTGCAAACGAAAGCAGCGTTGCCTTTGTGCGACAAACCGCTGCGAACCTGATAGCACCAGACGCAGCAGCTTCAGGCAGAGTTCGATTTAACGCCTAGTTACCCTTCGTGGCGAAACCAGAGCCTCGCCGGCGACGTCTCAGAATCTTCTTTCTTCTCTCGTCATGCCGAAAACGCTCCTCATTGTCGGCGGACTCCTCTCATTGACGTGCACCAGCATGGGAACAACCTCCTCCTTCTCCTCCGTCACGCTGGGATCTGCCAGCACCTCCGCCCTGCCGCCCAGCGGCTCCAAAGCCAGAGCAAGAGTGGGCGGACATTGCACAGCCAGCGCTTTTAGGGCTCCCCTCTCTGGTCTTCCGTGCGCGACGGGCGAGACTGCCCATTCTACGACCGCGAGGAGCAAGAGTCTGCCGACGGGGTTCACGGCAAAGCCGAAGCCGGACACGTCGTCCGCCATGTTTTTCTTCGTGGTGGGCTGGGGTATGGCGGTCGTGCGCGTCCATTCCCAGATGTGGTTTCCGGTTGGAGGGGTGGACGTTATGCTGGGGTCATTGAGGAGGTGGGGGTACACGGTTGAGAGGAGGTGTGGGCGCGTGGTGGGGAGGAGGCGGGAGTAGGCTACCACCTCGATGCGGGTTTGGAGGTCGTCATCGCTGTTGGAGGAGGGAGGCGTGGTTGTTGTTGTTGCTATGGTGGTGGCCTGGGGCTTGGGTATCGAGATAATGAAGTGCACCGCTTCATCGGTGTCGAAGGCGTCTGTTTCGAGACGGTCCTCTCGGCGGAGGGCTTGCCATCCTAGTTTCTCGACGAAGACCCGGTACCGGAATTGGAATGCGAGTCGCTCGAGGGCGGGCTGGGTACACAGCTCGGCGCCCGTGAGGATGGAGATGGTTGGTTGTGGGAGTGTCATTTGTATAGAGTACTAAGTGGAACAACCGTGGGGTTGGTGTTGTTCGCGACAGAGGTGGAAATATGGCGGTAATGCTAGTTGATGATGTGTCGTTTCCCTTCTTTTCAACTCTCCCGCGGCCAGGGGATAGCCTCGTTCATATATCTTTTCCATCTTTCCCATCTTTCCCATCTTTCCCACATGCCTCCAGGCCGGCCCGGAAGCCCTAGCATGGAGGCTATGTTAACATGCGGCTCAAAGTTCATACTCTTTTACTGGTCTAGACTTTACTGAATATGCAATGCTGAGTGCATGTTTCTGGACTTGTGTATCAGTGTCTCGGTGTGCGGTCATTTTTTGCTGGATGAGACTGCGTCAGCATGGAGCTCTGCGATAATTTTTTCAGCTGACGTCGGACATCCTTTAGCGCTGGGCTAAATGCGTCCCAAGGCGTTGGGTTCTGGGCCCTCAGCTCTTGGTCGGCTCCACAGCTCTCACTCTTAGAATCAACAAATCCGGGACGCTAACGAATGTTGCGTGGTGGCTTCGCTAGGATAGTGAGTGGTCTTACTGCATTGCGAAGTCTAGGTCTATGCTTGAGGCTGACCCTTGAACGGGAGTGGACGCCCAGCGACGAGCGACGAGATCCAAAAAGACGCTAGAGCATGCCCTTTATTACGGTGAGTAAATTGTCAGACCGTCTCTTCTAGATGCTTCCGCTCCCGTGGTGGATAGTCCTCCTCGTATATACAACCACCAACCAATCAAAGATGCGTGGCGTGCCAACCCTTGCCAAGCCAATTCCCGTCCGTACCCTACCCGTCCTTCTCGTGCGCCTGCTGACACGATACTAGCCTTGGTCATGGTGGTATGTCAATTGACATTGGCGTTTCTGGCCGGACTCGTTACTCCCCGTGTCATCGCCGGTCATGCACGGCCTGCATTCTGGCTGTTAGGAATCCTCCTGGTGCTCATCGTCCTGGGATCCGGACGACGACAGAGCCACTGGCCGCCTGGTGTAGAACTCAAGAAGCTACCTTTAGCCTTCTTCGTCTCGAAGTATATGTGCAAATTGGACCCGGGGTCGATGGAAGAGCTGTAAGCTAGATGCTGAAATTCCCATATCTTGATTGACGTGACTCGGGATTTGTCGAGGAAGTCTTGCGCAGGCCTGCTAGGTGGAGGTCCCGGCGTACCTCTGCTCGAGGTTTCAAATCCCTGCCTTTTTTTTGGCTACAGCTATGCTTCTCCGCCTAATCTTGGGCGTGCTCACCAGCGCGTTGATTTCCCGGAGCATTTTACGGCGGGGGCCTGGAGGTCTAGGATATCTTCTGTCCTCATCCTTGATAGCTCCGGAGGGGCATGCTGGGATGTGAAGCAAACAGCGAGGTCCAAAGAGTCATTTTGGGCTACTTGCTTGGACGAGGATTTGCAATGAGTGTATCGAGGGGGGGGGGGGAAATCGGTGTACGAAGAGGTAGGGTATGGGTACTGTACGCAGGAGAGGGCTCAGGTTGAGGTGGTTGGACGTGACAGCGTCGTACGGACCATGAGTGATGATGTAGAAGGATGCGATGTATATACTATTCTACCGAGCCTACAAGTTTTAAGAAGGAAGAATACTTGGAGCTCACTTTACTGCTAGCTAGGGTTTCACGATGCCATCATCGTCGGCCTGTCAATGAAACATATACGTTGTAGTGGCAAGTTCATAGTAATGTTTGACTTCCTAGTTGGATCACACACTAAACGATCTTGTCCCTCTGGTGGGAAACCTTTATATTAAAAATTGTCAAGGGTTGAGTTCTGGCTTCAGTCGGCCTTGGCTGGTCTACTCTGTACATTAGTATTATAAAATGGTGGAAACGATCGACACAGAACAAATAAAACAAGCAGAGAAGCAAATGCAAAAATGCCCATCCCGACGGTAATAGGAGATGATAATACAATCAGCTTTACGCATCCATCATGAACCGCTGCCATGGTTGCTACCAAGCCTGAGTCCCTCAAACTTGTCCGCCGGCCAACCCTGCATCGTCCATCCGTCCTCCACGACATCGCCACCCATAACGAGTGTATGCTCCAACAAGCAGCTGTCCTTCCCCATCGTCGCACCACTCAGTAATCTGCTCCCAGTTCTCAACACAGCCCTATCCCCGATGCTCAACCTGTTAAGATCGAACTTTCCCCTCGTGTTAATGTGCGCCACGACGCTGGCGTCATCCACGGCAACCCTATCACCAATATCCACCAGCTCAGGCTCCGTAAACATGAGGCTTGGGTTACCGTTCGCGAACAGGCAGACATTTTCCCCGACCTTAGCTCCCAGGAGACGGAAGTACATTACAATCCACTCCGTCCCAGTCAGCATACCTAGGACACCATGACCGCGGAAGCAGTGCCCGCGCAGACGCTCGATGGTGAGGAATGCTTGCCACCGCTGGCAGTACGAGCTCTTGTCCCAGTCATAGTTTCCTTCTTTGCGCCTTCCCATGAGCAGCCATTTTGCACTGATAACTATTGCAAGAGCCAAGATTGCGAACAGGAAGGTCAGAATGGCCGTTGCGGCGAAGAACACGGCGAATAGCCACGCTGCGTCGAGGTTGTCGTTTCGGCTATCCCCCCAGGCCAGGAGTATCTTGGCAGCGATTTGAATGCTTGAGATGGAGGGTACGTTCCAGAAAATAGAAACGGAGACCGTTGTGAACGTGGAGTATGCTGTTATCATCCAAAAGGGGAGCACGTAGTATGGCGCTTGACGAAGGTAGAAGGCACGTCCGAATGGAGAAATTCCGTCGCCTTCGACCTCGATGGTGGCCACAGACTCGATACTCTGTTTGGCGACGGGCTTCATGGGGGTAGGGGGCACGGTGCTTGCCGGGCTGGTGCCGGCATATTCCGAAATGTCAGTGGTAGACGGGTTGACGAGTGTCTTCTCACTTCTCATCGCCCTCTCGAACTCGCTGGGCTTGGTACCACGCCCGCCTTGGTTGAGGCAAATCGCGTCACCGCCCTTGGAGCCAACGTACGTTCCTCCTCGCCCATAGGCCGTACCTCTCTTGGTCAATGCCCCCGAGCCCATAGTTGTACACTCGCCCACGTGGACGCCCGGGAGAAGGGCAACTCGGTCTGCGATCATTGACCCATTTCCAATGACAACTCTCTCGGAGCCGGTGCTGTCCGACGTGGCAAGGTGGCTCCTGGATCCAAAAACCACGTCGCTGCCGACCTCAATCAGATGGTAGTCTCCGATGCTAGGGCCAGTGCCGGGCCAGTAAACTCTTTCGCCTACCGTAGCACCAAGCAGACGGAGGGCCTTTGACGTGCCTTCGTAGTGGCTTCCCATCATTCCAGTCATGTCGTGGAGACGACTGGTCGGCATGACAGTGTTCATCAGGTCCATGCGCCATCGCTCCACTGTTCCAACACCAACCGGCCGACCACCGTTCTCTGCGTCATGGAGCCGGCCAAGTACGCCTATTCGCAGGTGCTCAAGCCTGCCGAACGACAAGTCCAGGACATATTTGATGAGCACAACGAATCCAAAGAGAAAGAAAGGTGCAAGCCAGGCCTGCAGAGCCATCGCAAGGTAGTGGAACGCAACTCGTTCGTTCTGGGTGAACCATTCGAGAATACCGGATAATGGATCGGCTTGCAAGCTGGGAAACTGCAGAACAAGCCCGAGCAATCCAAGTAGCCAGGGTATACGCCCCACGAACCCGGTGACGACAAATAGAGGGAATGTGAAGAGCGCTCTCAGATACCAGGCGGGCTTTGCCCTGAGGCTCTGCAGGAGACCCGCGTTGTCCTCCTTCGCATCCTTCATTTCCCAGCTCGAGCTGTTAGGCCCAATGTGTGTGCTTGGAGGGATGGTAGACCCCGGAGCTATTATACTCGCGACACCAACGGACGAATTCCTGCCGATGATTATGGGAGAGAGAAGCATGGAAGTATTGCGCTCTGCTGCGAAGGGGCGCACAGTACATTTCTCGAGGACCACGTCGTCTCCTATTTCTAGAAGATCCCACTCCCCGGTCTTGGCCATCTCTATCGTGACATTCCTGCCAACACGGGCCCCCATGAGCCTATGATAAAGAACGCGACCGGAATTCGTCCAGCCGAAGATGCCTAGTCCGCACACGTCGACAATCTTCTGGGTCAGCCACCAGCGCGTATGGTACAGTCCCCACATCGGGTATAGCCCTGCCCTGTGGCGGCCGACGATTGCCCACTTGGCAATGATGCCCAAGATCGGAAACACCACGCGCGTGACGGCTCGCGCGATGGCGATCGATACGGCAAGATTTAGGAGACGACCTGGGTTACTCGACATTGTCGGCAACTGCTGGCAAAACGATAGTAAAAGCATGAACAACGTCCACTGAAACGCTCTCCGCAGGGGGTAGAATACAAGGAGCGGAACGAGTTGAATGGCCATCAACCACGGGCTCCTGGAGTTGTGTTCCACCGAGCAGCCGGGAAGAGAGTCTCTCTCAGACTTGCCGCTCTCAGATCCCGACTCTGAGACGCGAGTCTCGATGTAGTCTGTTAGGTTGTTGACGGACCCTGAGCTGAAGAGAAGAGCCAGAGGGATAGAAACGGAGAACTGGGACCGAAGAGCGGAAAGTAGGCGACCGGCAAGAAGAGAATCTCCCCCAAGCTGGAAGAATGTCGCATCCGTGTCAGTTTCGTGGGGTTCTATGTTCAGAATATCGGCGAAGATCTTCTGTATGCGGCCGGCGACCGTCCTTTCGAGCGCTTCCAGCTCAGACTGGAGTTGTTGCTCAAGGAGCTCCCGAACGTATTCCTCATCCACCGCGCCGCCATCGCTTCTTGGCAATGGGTTATCGAGGACATGGAAATGGTGAGGAAGGATGTAGTTGTCTACCACTTCGCGGAGCATGTTGCGAATGACTCCCGTCTTGACCTCCTGGAGGCTTGCAACCATTTCCGGGCTGCTGGTGCCAACGCGCGGGGCTAGCACCACCTCGAGGGTGCCGTCTTCCGGGTGAAACATGGAATGGAAGTCAGCCCCCCGAGGGAGAGACAATTCCAGCAGATCATTGAGGGATCTCGGGTCCATGTCACACTTGTTGGCGTGGCGACAAGGCTGAAGGTCCTCGCCCTCGCCCGGGGCCTCCCAGTGTCGGTCCGAGTATTTCGTGTGGTCCGTCATCTCCGGCAGGCCAAGCTTGGACGAGAGCCCAATCCTCACAACCTTGGGTCCTTTCCTGGGAATATCGTCGACAAAGACGAGGATGACGGGCCATTTTGCTTTTTGGAGAGTGTCCGAGACGGCGTCTTGGAGACTCCTGATGTCGATTCTTGGCTTGCCCGGAGGGGTGACAACCGCGACACCCACAACTTCTTGAAGAACGTCGTGGGGGATTGAAAATGCTGCTGCAGCGCTGACCCTTCCAGATATGGGACTGCATGGAACCTTGCTCGACGAGACAACGGCATCTTCAATCTCAAAGGGGGAGATGACCTCGCCGCCACGGTTGATGACCTCCTTGCTGCGTCCCGTGATGTAGAGGTATCCGTCGTCGTCGAGATATCCAACATCCCCGGTGTCGAAGAAGCCGGACGAGGTAAAGCCCGAGCGGTCAAGCTCGCCGTTGGGAAGCAGGTAACCGCTGAAGACGGGGGCTCCACGGACGCCAATATGGCCCACAGCCCGCGGCGGCAGGGGACTGGAAGACGGGGACAGGATGGCAATTTCGGGGCCGGTGGTGACACCCGATGTGCCTGGGCGGGTGAGAGCATAGGACAATGGCGGGGTACTTATGGGCATGCATCTGCAGTTTATCCAAACCAGTCAGCAAATAATGCCGTGGCATTATTTTTATTATGCACGCATTGGTAGGATTGGGGGAAGGTGCGGGTGTGTGTGGGTGGGGGTCACCCGCAATCTGTTTTGTCTCGACTTACTCAGTCATTCCGTAGCTTGGCAAGACGGTGCAATTGAACGTGTCTCGTAATTGGGTCGCGAGGGACGGGAGAAGCGCGCCGGCCGCGTTACAGACTAGCCTCACTCGACTTGACCCAACGTCTTCGGGCCGCCTTGTCCCTTCGTCGAGTATGAGCGCGTGCATTGACGGCGAGGCGTAGTACCACGTCGCGAGTCCTTTTGATGCGAAGTCCCAGAACAGGCCTGCGTCGAATGCTGGACAGCACAACACACTTCCCCCCGAAATAACCGGGGCAAAGACGTTCCGGATGAGGCCGCCGCTGCCATGAGAAAAACAACCAAACGTTAGTTTCCATGCCGTGTCTCAACCGGGAAGAGGGGCTTCGTCTCCCAGGGTCAAGAAGAAAAGAAGCGGCTGGAATAGCGGGCGGGAGAGGAGTCTAAACCGGACTTACACATGGAACAGAGGCATCATATTGCAGCAAACGTCATCGACACCGAGTCCCCAGGACTCAATCACCTGCGCCACACCCTGGACAATAGCCCTAATGGTTATTGGCACAACCTTCTTCGTACCCGACGTGCCGCTCGTGAACAGAACAAGGCCGGTATCAGCAGCGGTATTTGGGCCAACAGGGACATCCGCTCTCTCGTTTCGCCCACGAACTGGCCACACCACCGACATATTCAGCCGTGCATCTAGCTCGACCAGTACGGCCTGGATATTGTTGCGGCCGAGTTCTTCGTGTGAGAATCCGAGTCGCTGGAACTCGCCCTCGGTGGTAAAAAGATGGGACGAGCCCGCTTGCACAACGTCTGCGAGTACTTGGGCATGTCCCGCGCCCGGGTTTACTGGGGCTGCCACAAAGTAGGTGGACATGGCCATCACTGCCGCAGCAACGAGCGGCCCGTTCGGCAGCACGACTGCCACCACTGGCTTTTTCGTACCAAGCGCATGGCGGATGGGGAGACGAGATGGGAGGGTGTCGATGAACTCGGAAAGCTGGGCATGCCGGATAGGACTCGTTCCATCGCCGAAGTAAAGGGCCGGGTCGTTTGATGAGCTGCGAAAGAAGTGGCCAAGAGAGCCGCAAGAGTCGTCCATCACGTCTTCTGCATGCTCGAGAATAGGGCTTTTGTACCCTATCGCATGCCCGGTGCGGGCACTCTCTGGAAGTGACAAGAAGAGCCTGTTGTGGTTGCGGATAACGGCCAGACGCCAGGCGGTGCTGTCGGTTTTTTCTGACCTGGAGGAGACGAGGTGGCGGAACAAGTTCAGAGGCTTGAATGATGGCTTTCCTGGAACGGGGATTGCATCCAGCACATATTCCCAGCTCAAGTCTCGTGATTGCAAGCGGGTGAGAAGGGATTTAAAGATTGAGCTAAAGGGAAGGTCGTTCTCCGTGAAGCTGTACAGCCCTTCGAGCTCCCTGGAAATGGAATACGAGTGCATTTCAGTCGACATGATGGGCGACTGTCTCGGCGTGGGTGGTACTGATTCGAGGCTGGGAAGGGGTTCTTTGTCTTGCTCCTTGAACAGACGACCTCGGTTCTCTCCACCTGGATCAGCGCGACTCTGGGAGGGTGTTATATACCGAGAACCAAATGTTACAGTCCGGAACGACGGTTCTCAATAATACCATCTACCGAAGCCAAATATTAACGCCTGGTCCACTTGCAAGACATCCCTGGATGACTTCGAAAAGGAGCAGTGACGCCCCACTTGTTCAACCGCATGTATGCTCAGAATATTTTCCATATTCCATGTCGGGAAAGCAAAGCACAGGGTCACGGTGCTGGCCGGGTGCCAACTTTCCAAGCGCATGCGAGTCCCAGCCGTCAGATACACAAAGGAACCTGTGGATCCTAATATTGCGGACAAGACTAGTGCTGGACGAGGGGAGTGGCGGCACTTGAAAGGTTACTACCGGGAGCTTGGCATTCTCGAAGCACATCCGGGCACAGCCAAAGGAATAGAGGCGGAGAGTGTATACCTGTCGTTCAGTAACAGGTTCAGTCCGGCTAGCGAGAAACAGACAGATTAGGTCGGTCGTTGGCCATCTGGAACATTGTCTCACTTTTTCTCCGGAATACAACCGCGGACTGGATATGAGCTGTAGTTGCCAGACCTATCGGACCGAGACAAGTTGGATCGACGACCAATTTCTCACCTCTAGTGGGATCAACTTAGACAAGGCTCTTTCCTCCTCTTCGGTGTGATGGTCCCCACTGTGACGGTAAACCCTTTTTCGAACACGATAACCGGTCGCGTTTCTCTGTCCGTGGGACTGGTTGTGGAGCTGGCGGATGTACAACCCGCCGCAAGTAGGGTTCGCCGAGTTAATTTGCAAAGCCGTGTGATTTGAATTTCCGAAAATGTTATTTTCCTAGGCTTAGAACGAAGCCTCGATAACTACAGAGAGATAGGGTGAAAACTCGGGGCCGCTTGAAACGAGACGATAAGAGGCAGCAAAAACAGCGTTGGACAAAACTCCTAGCAAATAGATTATCCGTGGTCATCGCCCAATTCTTTTGATATCGGTAGTTGAGGTATAGGCCACACCCAGAGACAACATTGGCGGGGTTGAAACAGGTCTCCATCTTCGGATGAAAAATATTCACTCTGTGCTGTTGAAATCGCGTCCAAACACTTGGCTCGGTGTTGCTCACAAGCTGAAGTGTCTTGAATCAAGTATCCAGTCCATCCGATGATATTTTGGGTTCCTGCATTAAAGAATGCTACCACATGGTGCTATAGAGACAGGAGCAACTAGTTCGCCTGCTGGAGATAGACCATCCACCTTACGCGATAGATGCCAAGACCGGGATTCCGGTAATTTCTTGGAGACAGCACAAGCTTTCTTTCAACCGCGCTGAACCTCTTCGGTCCCTGGACCCCCCTCGCCTTGTCGCCTTGGTCTAACAAATCTCTGCCGTTATCTTATGGGTACGTTACTTCCTGATTAAACGCTCAGGCGAACTTTCTTGTTTGCGAGAGTGGAGGCAATATCTGGAGCAATCTTTGTCGTATAATTACACCGCATCATTTCCCAAGTTGGAAAGAGCAGAGAAGCTGCCCTGGCCCCTGGGCACATCCACCACATGTGGTATTCGCTTAACTAGTTGTTGAACTGGTGCATTCCAATCACGGGTTTTCAGCAGCGCTGTATCTGTTGGAGACACTGGCTAGGAGAAAAACTAGCGTATTCTCGTCGGGCTGACGAAAAGAATCTACAAAACGAAACATAAAATCGGCAATTGTGCCTGGCGGTTGCTACCCATTAAGGACCCGGATCGCTTTTATTAATTCGGGCTATGTGGGGACGAGGTGGCATCGGAAGAAAGCTTATCGGGGTTTGCCAAGGTGACCCCCGCGCCTTCCTTGGAGTAGCGTTCACCGTGCGTGGCGCTTGTTGACAGCCGGTTATATTCCTTCTGGCGGTACTTCCCCATGGCGCCGTCCGTGTTGTCATCTCCAATGACACGTGACGGTATACTCACTGCTGGGTAACTTTCTCGGCATTCAACCGTGTCCAATCATGGCCGGAATCCTAGTATGCATCCTTCCAGAGTGCTACCTCCTCATTAAGCAATGTCGCTTCCACACAAGCTGCAATCACGCCATATTGTCCTCCTATGTAGACACTGGCCACCAAGTTCGCAGATTTTTTTTACCTTCTTCTTTCACATCGATTCCCAAATACAGCCAAAAAAAAGGCCCGACAGGACACTCTAAAGTATGCTGGATTTCGGCAACTCCGTCGGAACGCATATTAAAGATAGTTCTCACAAAAACCTCGGGCGAAATGGTTGTCGGCCAGGCCAAACTACGGCAAAGCTTATGATATAACATTTGGCTTGGAAACCCCGGTTTTCTGGTGGAGGCCCGTCTCTAATTGATGACTTGCCTCAATACAGAGAATTAACCAACATCAGAAGAAATATTTTGCAGACAGCTTACGATAAATAGCTTTGCGGTCTGAATTGCGTATGAACAGGTGAACTGTCTCCCTGGTGAGGTGGGGTAAAAACAAGTTCTATTCGCTTTTCTAGTCTGACTTTTGATGGCGACTGCTAAGTAACTGGGCGAACCTAAGATCATTTCGTTTAATAGTGGAACTGTTGTGAAATGATAATCACCGCCCCTACTACCGCCCAATGCGACTCGGCTCACTATACCGATAGAAGGGGTGAAAGACAAGTGCCTTTTGTTCTCCACGCCGACCAGCCGCAAAACTATCCTCATCCCGCCATCGGCCTCCTCGGGACTCGTTTCCTTTGCTTTCCATTCCGTTAGGACGACGTCAAGTGCTCACTATCTGAGGCTCTCATGAGGCTAAAAGTACAGGGTTGCACCATTCGCCTGCAGTGCTACTGTTTCTGCCGACAAAGCTACACACACCCTTGCACGGCCACCATCTCGCCGCTATGTCGTACGCCAATGGCTACCCAAGGAATCCTAGCGAGGTATCAATATCACCCGTCCTAGCTTTTTCAGGGCTCAGGGATCATGCCTGTGGGATATAGACTTCCACCCCGCAAAGAACCGTAACAGAAGCTTCTCAACCACATCTACCAGTGCCACCACCACACATGCCAGCGCAATTGAATGCGAGCCTATATGTCCGCACGGCCACAAGTGGATGCACAAAGGAACGTAAACCCGAATGTCACACTCTGCCATGCCAAGCCGAACCTACCCAACAAATATGACTTCATCCACACAGTAGGGATCATCTATCTAGTGACAAGGGTTCCGCCACGCAAAGTTATCTTATCTCCTCTCCGAGCCTCACAAGTCGTGTGACCGCAGGCATTACCTTTTGCATGATGGATCCGTGCCCTGCAACCAGAGATTTGAACCCGGCTCGGCGCTTGTCCTCTGGCCGCATTCGCGGGATACGATGCACTTTGTACACGAGAGTGCGCTGTTTTGGCCGGGCGGGAAGAAGAAGAAGAAGAAGAAGAAGAAGAAGAAGAAGAAGAAGAAGAAGAAGAAGAAGAAGAAGAAGAAGAAGAAGAAAAAAAAATCTTCTGAATCCAAAGGGAGCTCGCTTGCCAGAGAGGGGCTGTTCCCCGGGAGGTGGATGGCACAACAATACAAAAGAAGAACGCAGCACTGAGCAAGCTGTCCATACGCGGTGGGCACTGCGCACGGTTCGGCTAGCCTCCCTACTTCCTACTTCCTGGTGCCAAGTTCAGATAGATGGTCATCGATACGAAATCAGCTCTCTAAGTTAAATGGGGAAAACCGGGGAAAGAGCTCCAGAGTAGAGTAGAGTAGATGCGAGATGCTGCTACGTTCGAAACCCCAACCGTCACCACCGCCCCGACACTTCCCGGCGTGTGGAAGCCGACGCCGGAGCCCCGAAGCCGCCGAGGTCCGTTGCTTCGTCGGGATACGCGGGACCGCCGGTGCTGTCTTGGGTGGCCGTGGCGGAGATATTCATTCCACGGGGAGTCGTGGCGGAAGGCGGCAGGGCACAAAAACGCGCGCATAGCATAGCATAGCCCCCAACCAACCGAGGGGATGGCCCCATCGCCAACCCGGCACGCTTCCTCGGCTAGTTGGTTACCTTTGCTCTGCCGCCCTCCCCATGCGCTGCTGCAGTCTGCGCTTGCGCAGAGATCGATGCGATCAGTCTCTTCTTGACGTGTGTGCACACTCCGCGGGTGATTCGATGCTGCCGCGCCAGACGCCGCCAGACGCGGTGGTTGCGACGGTGGCGAGTTTTTTTTTTTTTTTTTTTTTTTTTTTTTTTTCCGGTTTGACAAGGCAACAAGATGGTTTTGGGAGAATGTTGCACCAGAGATTTGGGACAAGAGGCGGCGGTGGTTGGCTTTGGCCTACTGTAAAAGTGTAGTACTGTGAGTCGTGTTAGTTTCAGAGGTCCCGTGGGACGGACGGGGGGGGATACGCACGGGCCGGGCCGGAATGGACCGTGACTTTCAGTGCGCGGTGGGGTGATTAGTAGTACCCTGGTTACTATGCTGGTCACGTTGATGGTCACTGGGACTTGCAGTGGCTTCAAGGCTACTACTATGTAAGTCCATGCACTATAGTTGGGCGTGAGTAGAAGTTGCCGGGCGGTGCTCTCGTCGATCTTCAATTTCGCCACCAGCAAAGCCTCAATGCCATAAGCAGCTAAGATCACTTTGACAGCGCATGGAGGCTTGATAAGGGTCAGGCTTTAAGCCCCTGGTAAGTGACATTGTGGCGGTGTAGGCATCCGTATGTACCTCAGCATATCTTATCACTCACCGCCTTCTACGTGAGAAGTGTCGGCACCCCCCCCCTAGGCTAGAGACACTCGTATCCTTACGGCGGCACCAATCTGGCTTACAAGTCTGAAAAGATGCTTGATCCCTGTCAAAGCTTGCGTTGGTTATCTAGCCTGTTAGGGGACTGGATCACAAACTCAAGTATAGTCTACATGCTGTGGGTACTGCATTAAAGGCAGCCACGGCGCTGGTACTGGCCTACCCGCCACCAGGGGGGTCCCGGGGCCGGGGCTTCTTGCGTGTCCAGTCTGGAAACTAGTAATAGGGACATGTCCTCAAGCTAGGCCGCCTTACCGCCTTCTTGTCCGGGGAGATGTGCTCCCGCACTTATTAGGATAGGCCCATACGTACAGCTCATGCAGACACTGCAATGCTTAGCGTTGATACATGTTCGAGAAGTTCCTTGTCTGTATCATTAGCTCTAGCAAGCACCCAATGGCTGATACAGGGGGGGTCGGGGGGGGGGGGGGGGGGCAAGGCAAAAAAGCCCCCCGCCCCAAAGAAAACCAGGTACGGTTTTTCCACGCAGACCACACAGCACGAA
>JAKWBI020000962.1:0-14653 GCA_022664585.2 Zalerion maritima
CCCCCCCCCCCCCCCCCCCCCCCCCCCCCCCCCCCCCCCCCCCCCCCCCCCACCTCCACCCCCCCCCCCCCCCCCCCCCCTCCTCCTCTAGACGACACAGGACAACCCGCGAGGGCGCCTTCCCCAAAACCAAAGAACTCGTCCCCCCCTCCATCCTCCTCTCCTCCTCCGTCTAACAAAACCTGCTCCTCCAGTAAGCAGTCCCACGAGCCCTCTTGGCGGGCCCCATGTCCTTCCAGGGTCCGTGTGCCACCTCGCGAGAGGGGTTGGCCGCCGTTGGCATCGGGATCTTGGGGCGGTCGACACGGTTGAAGAAGTCTTGGGTCGCATGCGTGCGGCAGCGATCCATGATGACCGGGATGCCCCCGGGGTCGAGGCGATGCACCATCTCGGTGGCGATGTCTCGGCGGTTGATGGGGCCCGAGCCGTGCAGCTTGGTGCAGACCAGCTTTCCGTCGTTGCTCTCGTCGTACGACTCTTGGAGCTTCTGGACTATCGCTGGCGAGCATGGGGGAGCCGAGCGATAGCCCACGTGCGGGACACGGCCGGGCACGACGTTGTTGGGCGTAAAGAGGGGAAGCAACCCGACAGGCAAGGGCGGTACAGCAGCCGCAGCAGCAGCAGCAGCAGCAGCAAGGGCCGGGACAGCAGCGGCATTGGCAGCAGCGCCAGGAACAGGAGCAGCGCCAGCGGGCACTGCAGCAGCAGGTGCAGGAGCAATGGCGGCAGGAGCACCGCCAAGGGCAGCGACAGGGGCCTGGCCGGGCGCAGAGGCACCAGCACCGACACCCTGCTGGTTGTTGTTGTTGTTATTATTGCTGCTCATTTTGCTATAGTCTTTGTGTCAGTCTCTTTGAAGCCACATGCACGGCGATGAAGGTGATCCGGGCGTTAAGCTAACAATTGTGATTGGTTCCTGCGATTATACGCATAGGTCAGCAAAAGGTCTCTTATCAGAAATGCGCAAGCTGCTTGGGAGAAAAAAGAGACCAAAGGCAGATGATTAAGAGATAGGAAAAGGACGAAGCCATTATTTTCTTGCTTGCCTCTCCCTGGGCCAGCTACCTGCCTGGGAGCAGCAATCTGAGGGAAGGGAACAGAGGCTCACGCCCGGTGTTCTCAGCAGTTGAGAGCAAGCATTCTGAGCACGGAGCCACATGCTTGACAGGATGGAGAATGAAGCCTTCGGTCCCTGGGCTTGTTTTCCCTCTCTGAGGCATCCACCAGGGCTTCTTTGCAACTTGAGGCAAGGCCACACCGGTTCTTGGCAGGATTCACAACAGCTGAGCAACAACATGCCTAGCATGAGGGGAAGTCGGGATCAAAGGAAGTATGGGCCGAGAAGAAGGAAAGGAGCATGAACTTACGTTGGTTCTTGTGGTTATGGTTGTGGTTGTGATTGTGATGATGATGATGATGATTATGGTGGCGGTACTGGAGGTGGTGGTGGTGGTGGGTGAGATAGATGTGTGTGTGCTTGGGAATTATTTCTGTGGGAGGAAAGGTGATTCTTTGGACTGGCAGGGGCACAAGAAAGTTAGGGCATCGTAAGGCGCGGTCTGAGCTTCCAGTTCCCTTCTCGCTGTCAATGTGACGCTTCTTTTGGATTCCGGAACCACAATCTGCACCTTCCAGGGTTTCATTAGCTATTGATTAACGAGGTACCTACCTAGGTAGGTCGGCAGCGGTAGCTTGCTCGCGATCGGGCGCCGGACGACTCATCCGCTGAACCCAGGAGAGCGACATCGTGGGGTGCTTCCTCCGGCCTCATCGCTTTCCTCCGACCCATATTCGCAGTCCGTGTCATCAGAATAGCAGTCGCTGGAGCTGACACCACTATCATCGAGAACAATCTCTATGCCAGGAACGCCGGAGCTTTCGACCCTTCGCCCCCTGTCTTTCTTCCGATCAAGCCAGTCGCCTCCTACCGGCTCCTTCCCCTCGGAACCGGAGACCTCATCTTGACCAGCTAGTCCCTCAAGGCCACTGCCCAATGATAGGGTAGGTCCAAACCCAACAGCGCTATCACTACGACTCTTTGGTACATGAAGGTACCATCCTCCGTCTCCCAACCTATCAACAAACGGAGAAGCCGCTAGCCTAGCATCGTTCCCGCAAGACAAGAAATAACTGTTCAATGCCTCAACAAACAGAACAGGAGGCCAAGTGGTTGGGTCGTTCATATCAAAAGGAGGGCGAGGGCTTGACGAAGAAGATGATACATCCCCAGTTGACACTCCACTGTCTGGCGACGACCCAGTGGTGCATTCTCCCCACGCCCGAAAGGTACCGGGCAGCGCTGGGAGGTACCACGCTTCCCTTCCGTGCCGCGAAGCACAACTAGGAGGAGAATCGCAGACACGGGGAAGAGCTCTCCCATCATAGAGCGTGGTGGGAACGTGATACACCATGCTTGAAGATGGGGCTGGAGGCATCCCTTCACGGAATGGCATTCTAGGTCCCAGGACCGCCGAGCCCAGGCGAATCACACGTTCCCATCTAGCCAGCGGCGAGGGCCGAAGAGCCGGGTGAGTTCCGAGTTGGCTCTCGGGGGGTTCTGGTGCTCTTTGCGTTGCTTCGGGAATTGATTCCGGTATCCTGTGTTTCTGCCAGACCCTGGAACTCCTCTCAACCCTTCCGAAAAGCGGGGTGGGGAATGCCGAACTCGGCACAACGTCGTTTGCTATGGGTATCATGGCCGACCCAGGAGTAAGGGGGCTCATCAAGGAGTGTCTTTTCAAACTGAGAGGCTGGGTTGGGTTTAGAACCAGGGGCGCAGGTCTCTGGTTCCTGGTTCTCTGCTGGCGCGTCGATGGACTTGCCTCCGCCTCTGCTTCTGACCTTGCCGTGCCGAAAGTTTCTTCCAGCTTGAGAGACTCGGGTCGCTCCGGCCGCGGGGGCGCCCTAGCCATGAACTGTCCCGTGCCCTTTTCCTTTCTACGAAGCGATGGGATCTTTGCCTTGAGCTTGAGCAGAGTAGGCTTGCTCATCGGAGATTCGAGAGCGTCTATGCTTCTATTTCGTCGATGCTGTTCCGGGGAGGTTTGCGGTATGGCGAGACATGGCCGTGGGTTCGATATCGCCCGCCATAAGGGTGGTGTTTTCGGACGGGCAGACGTCAAGCCATTGCTTTCTAGTTCCGAATCCGAATGAAGCTGATGGTCTTGCTCTGGCGGCAACTCTATTCCCGTCCTGGACCTCGGAGCCCCCGTTTCCTCGTCAAAAGTACACTCTCCATACACCCCTTCTTCTTGTAGTCCACCTCCAGGGTGTGTCGGATCGGCCATTTCTCAATTCCAGTGCCTACCTGACAGCGTCTAAGAAAAAGTTGACCGGAACATGGTGCCGAGCGTCGCCACGGAGGACCAAGCTCCTTCAAATTAGCTGCCACCTCTCCCGTTCTCTTTTGCCTCCCGGCCCAAGCTTCGAGCTCGTGAGACATCGGTTTCGGGAAGACTTGCGCGATGTTCCTGCGTCACAGGGCCCCCTGTCAGGTCGTACATCCCAAGGCAGCCAACTTCAGCAGCGTGGCACGAGGGATAGCGAGAGTATATCCCTCGCATTGTCTAGATGGCCCTTGCTTCTCCTTCTTCTTCTTCTTCTTCTTCTTCTTCATCTTCTTCTTTGGTGGGCGAAGTGCGATGGTGAGAATACGTGCTGTGAGTCGAAGGGGGGGGGGGGGGGGGGCTGCCAGCTCATATCCATCCATCACGACATTCCGACATGCACCACGAGCAAAGACCATTAGGGCAATACAACGATGGGACTGTGGTGTGCGAGAAAAGCAAGCCACACGACCCAGCCCAGATCTTGCAATTGGTTTTCTAGAGAGATCGATTAGCTGGGCAAATTCGGCCGGCACGGGTTCACGCGTCTTTGTGTGACATAAAGGCATGCATCTGTACGATGCTTTTGGAGGAGGGTGCCGAGAATGTGTGTCCAATAGCGAATAGTACGAGACATTGAAGCCGACTAATTTCATGTGCGGGCGGCCGGACGCTGTCGTCAAATGTGGCCCAGATTAAAGGATCCATGTCTGCTAAGATGAATAAGGAACCGGAAGCAGTTATGATGGAAATCAAGTCCCGACCTTGCTGCTTCGGCGTTTACTCTATCTACTTCTCCTGGAAGCCCACTTCAGGAAATCAGTTGCGACGGCTCCATGCCTTTTCCGTTGTTAGGAGAGTTCTTATCTCCTCCCTCACATCATCGCTGCCACGACCAAGAACAACATGGTTTCTGAGACCTCTGAGTGACCTGTGTTGAAGAAATAGTTATATATCGAATAACTTTTTAATGCCAAAAGAAGCACAATTATAAGCAGGGTCTCGAAACCAGCCGAGAAATGACACCACAATCTACTAGTTCACTGAAGCATGGGAAATCATGTATCTCTTGATAGCTTCGGAGCCGAAGTCAAGGATGGAAAAGAGAAGGCTGAATGTCATTGTTCGCCTGGCACCAACGTGGAATGGAGTTGATGCTGGACGCAGTGCTAATATATCTACTGCTCCCTCCTCTCCTCAATTTTCTCTCTTCTCACGTCCTTTTCCATCTCAGCTCTCACCAGCTCAAATGGGGAAATCGCTTCTCGCCACCTCCCAACTAAATAAGCTAAGCACCCCAGAAGCTTCTTCTCAGCCACAGTAGGTAGTTCAAATCCACAACAATAGGTGTTCTAGAACACATTTGCTTCAGGGTACCTGTTTAAAAAAAAACAATATGGGAGGAGAATGTATGGGGGGGGGGGATTATTTCGAAGGATAATATTTATAGCTAGGTACTTAGGTGGGCAGATATTGACCATCGTTGGGTGTCGCGATATTAAGAAAGGCCATAGAGCTGTGCAGGTACCCCGGACAGGGCGGGATGATTAGGTGTGTGTGTGCTCAAGATAGTTTCGTGCATGATACAAAGAAAGAGTTCGTACCCGAGTGAGTACATGATACAAGGACTGAGTATATAGATGTGGCTGTCGGAGCTGTCGTTACTTTTGATATTTCTTATGCACTTCAGCCATTACGGGAACAACATCCACGTCCAGTACATGGTCTGAGACACCTTTTTAAACAAGATCCAAGATAAATGATGTAATACGACTAACAAAAAGCAGCCCTGGACATTTGAGCCTGCTTTCAGGATATTTGTCTCCTCGAGTGAGAAGATCAATCACTTCTCGATTTAGGGAAGAAGACTTCAAGATCGACATAATATCCAAAATATCCAAAACCATCTGCTCCAGTTTTGCCATACAAGAGCCGAACATTTGAGCTCGCAAAAATACATGTCTCAAATATTCATGCATATCAGCACAAAATTCATCCCATGTGTCTCCCCCTACCCATGCCAGCCCCCATCATGGTACTCATATCCACCCATCTCATTGCTTCCGCGCTCATGGGGATGCCTCTTCCCATTCCAAGACCAAGCCCCACAGGTCCTGGCATGTGCTGCATGGGCCGCATTTGATGTACCTGGTGTACGATTGGTGGGGCCGGGGGAGGTGGGGGCCTCGTCTTTCGTTCTTCCAGGCGCTCAAGCACCGGCGTAACTAAAGACTCAAAACTCATGCCAAGCGCTTTGGAGTCAACCCATCTCTCGCCCCACGTTCCAAGGGTCTGCTTTACCCGTTGCAAACATGATATCGTTCGCTCTATGTGATCCTTCGCCGACCTGGTCGCCCTGTCAGCCGGCAGGGGAGGGGGTGGGGGGGGTGGGGGCATTCCATTGTTGAGCATCATTCCCGGAAACTGGGGCTGTTGTCCTTCCAGGGGAGGGGCTATGACGGGAATATTGGATAGTAGAATGTCTTCCGCATCCCTCAATACGGCAAGCAGTTGGGACGCCATGAAGTAGACTCGAAGGGCATCGTGGTAGGTGTAGAAAGCGGCGTTGAGGGCGCCGTGGGCAACTCGATGAACAGCATCTAAATATGCGATCGCATGCTCGAAAATCACAACACGCCCGTAGTCTGTCATGTGCGGATGTCTAGTGCTGGGCGCGAGGCAATACACATAGCTGTAGCGAAGCTCGAGATCAAACAGCTCGCGGATAGAAGCCGGCAATGTGTCGGGAAGCTTTGTGCCCCAATCGCGCATCTCCTGGCACATACGCCAGATGTACGATCTGCCATTGGGCAGTGGAGTTGGTTCGGACTGAAATAGGGTCGAATACCACTGCGATTGCGCCCGCCGTAGCTGGAAAAAGAGCAAGCCAGGATCAGCGGCAGGAGCTGCAATAGGGCCCGATAGTGACGGAACCCGAGGGTTTGGGTTTGATGATGGGAATGCAACATTAATGGCCTCGTCGGTGAAGGAGAAGGCGCGCGCATGAACCATGGAAATGGCGCGGTCCAGGGCATAGACGCAATAAAACATCCTGCGGCGGGTCTCCAGGGCAGCGCGGTCTGGCATTTGTTCTGGGGGAGGGTCTTGGTGGTACCCTAGGTCTATGCAAGCCCTGGCTGTGAAGCCAATGAGATGCCAGCTATCGAAGTGGGCAGGGTCAAGCATGGAGTACTGGGTGAGGAGAATGAGCGATTGTATTTGTGTGGCATTTCCCGGAGTGAGCGTCTTATCAGCATGTTGAAGAGCCATGCCGGCGAACTCGAGGCCGTTCTTGTAGAACTCGTCCTGGATGGTCCGACTTTGCGCGGTAGAGCCGATGGCGAGGGCCATATAAAAGAGCCAGTACTCGTGATCCTTGATAGGCCGTTTGTCCTGGTGGTACACATCGTCCAGTATAGTAAGCAACGTCGATTCAGCAAAAGCCGGAAATAGGGCGTATATGTTTCTAATGTAGTACTGCACAATAGCAGTTGCAGCCTGACGTGATGGTAGAGAAGAATGCTCTCCAGGTTCGGGGACTTCATCATTTGTCGCGGCAGCAAGAACCAAGCGGGCAAAGGTCATGTTGCTCAACGACGGCTCAAAGTCACGGGTGGTAGCGTTGACCGACCTATGAGATGAATTAGCAGGCGACGGATATGAGACAGACGCGGCATTCTCTCGACTCACAGAAAGCCAAAGTCGGACACGAGGGTGTTGACGTCCGAATTTTCCCTCTTCCGAGCAGCCTTGCGATGGATGGCGGCCCGGATATTGGCCAACGAATCCTTCCTATCTGTGTTGGCAGTGGGTGTGGCTTCAGCCTCATGATTGGCGACCGAAGCCTTGCGGGACCGGGCAAACGTTAGACGTCGTTCAAGCTTCTCGATACGCAGCTCCAGGGCGGCGACATAGCTACGGCCGAGTTAGAATGAGAGCCAACATGGTCGGATAGACACATGCAGGATAGCACACACCTTCGTTCCTTGCCTCTCGCAAACTGGTCGTTCGCACTCGAACACGCGTTCTCTCGACCAGCCTTCTCACATGCTGTGCATGCAGGCAGCTTGCCATCACACTAGGAATGCGTGTTAGCCACTTATGTAGGTACTACTATGAGGTAGGCTCTCGGCACCGGGGAGGAATGGTCTCACCTTTACTTTAGCTGATCGACCTTCAGAAGCACTCTTGTCAGCATGTGTCCTCCAAAACTCACACTTTCAGGCAGGTATAAGAAAATACAGGGTGACAACTCACATCTTGAGCATGCAGAAACGGGTCTCGACACCCTCAGCAGGGGGTTGTCTGAGAAACTCGACCGAGGCATCGCACGGCTAGATGGTCGAGAGTGGAAGTGAGAAATGAATAGGAAAGTTTAAACAGGGTATACTAGATGGCTTATAACAGGTTTATATGGTAGGGCTCTAATAATTTCGCATTGCTAGATTTCCAGGTTGAAAGTGTATGATGTTGTTGCGCTTAGCGGAAACTTAAGCTGAGAAAGCGGCTGAATGGCTTGAGGACCGGAGCCGAAGCTGTCCGTCCTTGAACTCTTGGACAACGTGGATCTGGCAACGTTCCTACTAGTCGGGATCTAGCCGTTGCGTTGATTTAAGCTCGAGCACACCAATGGTCGATCTCGCGGGTATTCTCCAAGGCAAAGAACCGGCGCAAGTAGAGAGCCCGGTACCTTCGGGGGTATCAATCGGGGGGCTGCTATTGGACTCGGCCGGATGACACTGCGACACACCAGGGGCACCCGCACAAACGTCAAACGGAACTCGCTGGAAAGCGGGGTGAATGGTGAACTCGTCAGTCGTAGGGCCGCATAAAAGGATTTTCCAAGCTACCGGAGAAGTTATAAAACGCAGAGATCAACCGAATATGTAATCCATCACACCCATTACTATTGCGATGATCTGGAAAGGCTCTTGGATTGTTTGGCGAGAAACAGACGACGGCAAGTCTGACTTGGACGAAACATTAGCACGAGAACGCACCAGTCGCCCGCCCTCGTGGCCGCGAGCCAATACCAGCGAACCTTCCTGGTCACAGTGGATTCAGCCTGGTTGTGCTTGCCCCGCTATTGCGAAAAGATGATGCCTAAGGCAGAAAAGGCGACGAGCCGGGCGCTTGCCCCACCTCTCGCTCACAACTGTAACTTTCTATGGCAAACCAGAATCCAGCAGGATGGTCGCTCTCGTGGCACCTATCACTCGCATACAAATCGACATGAATGGCTCGCCAGGAAGGTCTCCATCGCATGAATATCCATTCTTGGGATGCAAAGGACGAAACATATCCAGGAGTACGTACGGTACCCCTTACGGTCTACAGCTTTCTTCATCCCCACGATCCCTATTGTCGCCGCCCTCTGTTCCCCGCCGCAAAACGATCCAGTCCCAGGAGGGCACCGGACTACCTCACGTTCTGTGGAACCCGACCCTGCACAAATTGTCTACAAGGAAACCTGGAAGCTAGGCTATCAATCACTTGAGCACATGAGAGATCCATTGCTGAATTTACTACGCGGCCATTATGACCTTCTAAAGACCTAGGTATTTGTTGACCTTTGGTGGGGAGGGCTAGTATATATACCATGTCGCAGTATGTAGGGCTAGGTATGTTGTCACCTATCACTCTGCACTAATTCGCCATCAACCTCTGGAAAGAGAGGAATAGTGGCCTGCAGAAAAAGGTACTTCTGATGGTGATGTTGATGTTCCTTGAAGTATTGATGCTCGAGATGGCAAAATGATGGTTTTTGTAGGGTTGTTGGGTTATGTAATATTTGCAGGTACCACCTCTGAAAAACGGCGAAGCCCCCAAACCACTGATAATGTAGGAAATCTTGCCTCGAAATAGCTATTTGCCTTACCGAATGGCATACCTTGCAGCGAGACATGGATCAGTTTGAGGGGTCTTGGGTGTCCTAATAACTTCGTTTGGACACTATTCCCGACAGCCAACCATGGGATTTTCCTCCTACATGCAAACCACATCAGTCGGATTTTATATCTGAGCGTTAGCGCCAGAAAATTCTAGCTTTGTTTATTGCTCTTGCTCCGAAAGAGTCCTTGTGGCCTAAGCTTGTAATGTAATGATCTAGAATCTGAGAACACGATGTCAAGAGGTATACAAATATTATATCTGACCTTATTATCTTGGACAAGCCGGCTTCCTAGTGGTCACCTTGCGGCGCTGTTTCAGGGCTAGGCGACTATAAAGGTGTGTCCCATGCACGGCAAGCGACCTCATAGAAATCTCTGAAACAGGCCAGAGCGCACGTCTACCCTAGCCCCGCCTTCCATGTTGGATTGACAGTTGCGGAAACGCCGTCGCTTGCCCCATTCTACCGTCCCAAAGTCCCCATCCCGCCTTGAGCTTCTTAACAAAAGCCCATGGATCTAATGATTCCTATCTGTGCTCCTCTTCTCTGCTGATGCCATAATGAAGCTGCAGCAACGTTATATTTAGTTTCCCTTCTGCGTGTGACTTGTTTTGCTACTATTCCCGGCGACCTATCCATTCCGCTAGAATACTCTTTTTAGCCCCCACTCGGCGCCGTCCTCCACCTCAGGGCTTCCACCTACCGAGTACACACATACACGCATCCAACCCAATCGTTGTACGGCCGTCGAGAGACCCCTCTTACTACCCCCTCTTGCTTCCGCTCTTCTCCCGTTTCCCGACATTGCCGACTTTCCCATGGACGCCGCCGCCGTTTTCCGTCAGGGCCTTGGTCAGGGGTTCGGTCCTATGATCCCGTTCCATCCAGGAGCTGCTCCTCCGATCCAGTACAGAAAACATCCGATCCCCCGCAAGCACGGTGGTCACGACGGTACCGACAACGACCCAAATCGCATAGCCCACACACTGACGGCCTGCTGCCGCTGTCGCCAGGTTAGAACTTGCCTATCCCCTTTTTCGTAGTGTCCCATTCGCCTTCTAGACGCACACCCCAGTCGAAGCTAACACTCGTTGTCCGTCGATACATGTAGAGGAAAACCCGCTGCGATCCGACCCTTCCGCGCTGCCTCCCCTGTGAAAGATCCGGGTCCGTCTGCGAATATTACGATACGGCCAAGGGCAAGAAGATCAGTCGCTACTATGTCATCAAGCTCCAGGACAAGGTGCGGGCGCTCGAAGCCGAGCTCAGTCAGTACACCGACGAAGATGACGTGCCTCGCAATACCGAAGACATTGTGCGGCCGGGTGGATTAGTGCGCCTTAACGAGTCGGACGAGACCCCGCGATATCTCGGCCCCAGCAGCGGCATTGCCATGACGCGGATTCTCATGGAAGAAGCCAAACGATACACAGACTCGAAGCGCATATCTGACCTTATTCCTCAGGTGCGTGTTCGTAAGCAGGGAACGCGCACTCAGTCTATAGCCTTTGGTCCCTCCTCTCGAAAGAAAAGTTATCCATTGATCAGCGCCCACCCAGCCCAGACTCTTCCTACGAGGCAAATAGCAGGTCGCTTAGTTGACGTGTTCTGCGAGCGAGGTGTGTAGCATACCCCGTACCCGATCAATGACCCATATATATCTGCCACCGGGAGGGCTCAGGGCCCTGATCTTCTTTTCAGCCCTATGCAGCCCCATGGCTGTCTGATGTGCTCAAGCGTATATAGTGCTGACGTGATGCAGCGCAAATATTCTCCCCAACATTGCATGAGAAGCAGTTCCTCCAGGACCTTGAAGATGCGTATGCCAATACGACTGACCCGTACAAAAACTTTGTCGTGCGCATGGTGCTGGCCATATCTCTACAGAAGTTAGATCTTCAATATGCCGGTCTTGCTGACAGCTACTACCTCTCCGCAATGGACTATTTCGAAGATGTTGTTAGACCAAAAGATTGGAGGACCCTTCAGTGCTTGGTTCTGATCGGACAATACTCACTACTCACGCCCACAAGAACCGCCTTGTACTACATCATGGGTCTGGCTACAAGGATATGTCAACAGCTAGGGTTGGATTCGGAAAAGACTATCACAACGGGTGTCTCCTTCGGCATAGTTGATCCACTGACGCTAGACATGAAGAGGAGGCTCGCATGGGCAGTAGCGAGCATGGAATTTGGTCTTGCTCACAGCATGGGACGGCCAAACGGATTCGCCAAAGGGAACGACTTGATGGATGTCGAGTTTTTCGATACCGTGCCAGACGAAAACATTACAGAGGAAGGAATAACGCCAGGAGAACCAAGCGAGAAGAAGCTTGTTTCAATTCACTTTTGCAGGATGAGATTACTACAAGCAGAAATCAGGCGCATGCTCTACGAGAGGAAACGTGCCGAGCCGAGGGATGAGAACCATCCGTGGTTCGGTGAGGTCGAGCGCAAGATGCAAGAATGGATGAATGCGTCTCCAGACAATCCACAATGGTGTAAACCCTGGTAAGCGAGTTCCATCGAGGACCGAATGCGAAAGGAGAAGCGAGACTAACGGACACCCAGGTTCACGGGCCGTTACCATTCAATGTTGATAGTCCTATATCGGCCCTCCCCCCAGGTTCCGCAACCATCCCCGGTGGCAGCCAGGACGTGTTTCGACTCTTCCGCGCATGTCATCAACCTATCGAGTCAGCAGATGATCAAGGCCGCGGTTGACATTACATGGGTATTTGTGCTCACATTATTTATGTCTGTCAACGCCCTTCTGTGGTCTGTGTCGTATACTGCCGTCCGAGAAGATCATTCCAAGGAAGACGTCGAGGAGCTAGTGAACACAGCATTAGAAATCATGGACCAATGCGTGGAAAGATGGCCAGGAACCGCCTCGGCAGCTCAACTGTACCCCGTGTTTGCCAAGGCTTGCCTTCACAGCTACGACGTGCAGGAGGATGCTGCGATGCTAGAAGCCACTCCTCTTACGATTTCGGATGTCAACTCTCCACAGTCGGATATGCCGTCCCAGGTCAAGAGAGAACCGACTTCTCCTCCCCAGGGCCAGACCCAGCAACAACAGGGACCCCCACAACAGCAACAGCAACAGCAACAGCAACAACAGATGTTCAATCCTCCCCGGTTTGGATACGTCTTTGGTGAGAACCCGGAACCGATGAACGCGAATCTCCAGTTCGACGATCCGTTCCATCCTGGACCGACGTTCCGATCAAACTCCATTTTCCTCAACCCCACCACTACCGATCAGAATGGGCGGCGCTTCTCATACTTCCCACCGGATGAAATGATGGATGGACCGAATGGACCGACAACAGTACCACCGCCAGCTCTCCACAGCACCGCTCCGAGTCCATCGCCCCTGGCACATAGCTTCCCCTCGCCTCCAGACAGCGTGGGCCAAAACACGGGCTCCACCATGTCAACGCCAACGCCCATGAGTCATGCTTCTCCGTCAAATACTATCCGAACAACACCCACTCCGACGATGGCATCGGTAAACCTCGCGAGTGTCACCACAACTCCAACCCAGCCACCACATCATACACCGCAGCCGCCTCACTCGCAACCGTCGATGCCCCAGCGCACACCCGCATTCACCATCCCTCCACCTCCGCAGCACCATGCACCGCAGCAGCGCCCTTTGCCTCCTCCGACAACAGTAACAGACTGGTTCTCGCCACCACCTCCGTTTATCTCACCATATGCATTTTCAAACGTGTCGTCCAACTTCCTCGGAGGGCAGTTCCCCCAAGGTGGGGTGATGGGAAGTCATGGCGCTCCCGGTGCGCAATATTCGTTTCCTCCGGAAAGGCAGGGAAGCCTCTCGGCAGATCAGCAGATGGAGCTTATGGATGTACTCGAGAGCGAAGGACTGGGAGACATAGACACGTTCCTCAACACGGGCATGGGTCTCGCCGGTGGTGGTGTCGACGGAGGGCTCACAATGCAAGGGTGGGGCAATCAAGGAACGGTCGGCTGACGGTGCGTCCAAATATAGACACAGAAGAGTAGAAGAATGGTAGAGAGTGTCTCATTTGGGGCAACCTAGTTTTTCTTCACACGGGCGAGCCACGCCAGTATTTAAAGGTAATTTTCAACTGTTAGATACCTATCACAGGCGCAATATTTAGTCACAATGCTTGTCATGGCGCATTTGAGGTAGATATTTTCGTACGTATACTATCTGTAGCGGTATGACACCTCTGATCAAATGTTGGTCGGGTTCTAGGACGGCAAACGCCGATCCCAAGCTTGAAATGCACAAGAGCTTAGCTTTCCTTGTCATAAAACCAAGTCCCTTGCGTGCCCCGCATCTTAGTCAGCTTGACAGCTCCACCAACATGTTCCATGAGCTTCACCCGCTTGACCCGCGGCATAGCTGAGCCGGAAACCGGTAACCGGAAGCTTTTACTACTCTTCCTGTCGCAAACCGCAGTTCCCCAGCGCAAAACCCGGCTGGTCCTTCGCCACGAATGCTGTACATAGCATAAAAGCAACTCAAGGAACGTCGATTGAGCGGACATCTTACTCCGATCGATCCCACATATTATAGCTGCCGTAGTGGTGCCCAATCCTATTCACGTCGGCCCCATTTCCGCAGCACATTGCTTGGGCTTGCTGGACCCTGACGAACGATAGAGAATCGAGACCGCCGAGGATGGATTATATCGAGCACAAGATGGTGGAGAAGGCTTCGGGGGAGTCTCTTCCTGTCGAGTAAGTTTTTCGTATCTCTCGTCGGTGCTCCACTTACCTGTCCATGCCGCTACAACCTGCCTGGGCGAAATGCTGACGTATTCTCATTCCCTAATCCCAGCAACTCCTTCATCACCCCTCTCAACGTGATGCTCCTCTCGTTCCTGGCATACACCCTCTACAACTTCATGTCGCCCCCGAAGCCCCTCGTCCTCCCGCCCGAGCCGGCACCGATCGTGTTCCGGACATTCACGCCGCGCACCCTCCTGCCGTACAACGGGACCAGCGGCATGCCCGTCTACCTCGCGGTCCGGGGCCGCGTCTTCGACGTGAGCGCGGGGAGAAATTTCTACGGGCCGGGGGGCCCGTACGCGAATTTTGCGGGCAGGGACGCGTCCCGGGGACTGGCGAGCCACAGCTTCGACGAGGAGATGCTGACGAAGGACCTGGACGGGCCGTTGGACAGGCTGGAGGGCCTGGACGAGGAGCAGAAGGAAGCAATGCAGGGGTGGGAGGAGAGGTTCGAGGGGAAGTATCTCGAGGTGGGCAGGCTGGTCAGTCAGGAGGAGATGGGGAATATGACGTCCCAGACGCAGACGGGGGGAGGGGGGGAGGGGGAAGGGGGGAATAAGGCGGCGCATGTTGTTGCTGCTTGAGGAGATGAGGGGGGGGGGGGGGGGGGGGTGGATAAAAAAAAAAAAAAAATTAAAATATAACCC